>SRMA01026911.1:67062-129547 GCA_007224835.1 Danionella cerebrum
TCTCTCTCTCTCCCTCCCTCTCTCTCTCGCCCTCATTCTTTCTCTTTCTCTCCATTCCTCTATCTATCTCTCTCTCTCCCTCATTCTCTCTCTCTCTTTCGCTCTCTCTCTCATTCGTTCTCTCTTCTCTCTCTCTATTTCTCTTCCTTTTATGTTAGGATTGATAAATGTTGTTTGTTGCATCAAGTGGTGCCTCATCAGGCCTCAAGCATTGCTAAACAGCGCCCTCCGGCTGATCGGAGAATCACGTCCCCGTCTGTGGTTAGAGTTTTTCAAACACATCAGTTTCTTCTGTTAAAATCTGGTGAAATCGAATGGTGTCGTGTGAGTACCATCACGGTGTGTGAACCCGGATGCTAGCAAACCTCCCGAGAGCCAGCGGTTTAGCCTAAACATATCAGAATGGCGCGTCTGCTTTGCAACCACTGCGGTTGATGCCAGTGCAGTTGACCGGAGCTAAAGTAGCTAACGTTAGCATCCAGGTTCGCACTTCCTGTAGAGCACTCAGCAGTTCTCTCTTGAGTTTGATATCCATGCTAAACTAGACGGTCCATCGCGGACCACTCTGTTCATCCGGGCCTGATAATACGTCTAGAAGATCGTGAAACGAGTCACTCCCTCCTTCTGCTGTCACTGACACACAGCCAGCAGCTCGGACAGTTTGTCCTGGTTAGCAACAGTAACTAAGGGGCGGGGTTTAGGGGTTTTAGGAAGCCCCTGTTGATCCACAGCTGACTGACTGATCACCTCAGCAGGGATGCTACAGGCCTTTGAAGTGAGCTTGAGGTGGGCGTCCGAGCCGGGATTTGAACTCTCTCTCTCTCTCTCTCTCTCTCTCTCTCTCTCTCTCTCTCTCCTGGATCCCAAGTGGGAGACACAGACCCTCCTCTTAGATGAACGTTCGCCTCTCTCCTCCAGCCGCTCATAACTCAATCTGACGTCTGCGGTGATGAATCCAGCGGCAGCGAGGAAGACCTTGAGCAGGATTCGCTCGTAAAGACAGCCGCCGTTATTCACCTCCAGTGGTGACTCTCGCTGATCGCGGCTTAGCTACGGGTGATACAGGTGATGCACGACGAAGGAGCGTTGGCTCTTCTGCTCCTCTGTTTGAGGCATGGTTCTCCATCCATTTCCATTTCCTTCCTTCCATTTCCTTCTTCCCTCCATCCATTCCCTCCATCCATCCCTCCCTCTCCCTCTCTCCCTCCCTCCCTCCCTCCCTCTCTCTCCTCTCTCCCTCCCTCTCTCCACTCTCCTCCTCTCCCTCCCTCTCTCTCTCTCTCTCCCTCTCCCTCTCTCCCTCTCCCTCTCTCTCTCTCTCTCCCTCTTTCTCTCTCTCTCTCTCTCTCTCCCTCTCTCCCTCCCTCTCTCTCTCTCTCCCTCTCCCTCTCTCCCTCTCTCTCTCTCCCTC
The DNA here is from genome assembly GCA_007224835.1 of Danionella cerebrum. NCBI lineage: Eukaryota > Metazoa > Chordata > Actinopteri > Cypriniformes > Danionidae > Danionella > Danionella cerebrum. The sequence continues at coordinate 68,474 of SRMA01026911.1, forward strand.
TCTCTCTCTCGTCCTCTCTCCCTCTCTCTCTCTCCCTCTCTCTCTCTCTCTCTGTCGCTCACACTTCGCTGAAGAGCTCTCTCTCTCTCGTCCTCTCTCCCTCTCTCTCTCTCCCTCTCTCTCTCTCTCTCTGTCGCTCACACTTCGCTGAAGAGCCAGGTTTGGGAGGAAAAGCTGATGTTCATTTCGTTGAATCACACGTTGCTCTCAGCAGAAAGAGCTTCTGTTTCTGTCAAACTAAACCCGTCTCTGTTCCTGCTGTTCATGTTACAGGGATTTGGTTTGGACAGTAAAACTGAAACAGCTGTGTTTCACTCAAAAGGGAGCGTGCGGAAATCTCAGTAGGTGATCTTTCGATTGAAAGCAGTGGTTGAGGAGAATCTGGAGGAGCTGTGGGTTCCTCACGGCTCTTCTCTCTGAGAGTCTGGGTTCATACGATACTGTGATGATCTAAAAGTGCAGCACGCAGCTGTGAGTAACGCATCAGATGTGCGTGCAGCTGTACCACCCAGACTCGAACCGTTGAGCTTCAGACGGCTCCGGTGCTCTGGAAGGATGTGTTCCGGCCGCAGCCCTGAGCTTGTGGCAGTGAGACAGGTGTCGCGCTGTCTGTGTGTTTCACAGTGTTGGAGAAGGTTCTTGTTAGTGGAGCTTCAGCGTGTGTGAAGCTCAGATCCCCCCCCCACACACACACTCCACCCCGCGCTCGCTCTCATTTGGTTACTGCAGGAGAGATTCCTCCATCTCTGCTGTGTCTGTGGAGCGTTTCAGAGAGTTCTGATTCCTCAGCGATCACATGTCTGTGCTGGAAATGCAAATGAGCTCATGATTAATTAACGACGCTTCATTTGCATGAACCAATGGTTGGAGCTGAAGCACTGATAATATTCAGGTGTTTCTGCTCCTGGTGTGAAGGGAGCGCAAGAGAGAGGTTCTGGTGAGCGCTGGTTCCTGTTCCTCTCTCCACCTGAAGCGTTCGGCTCTCACCGCTGGATGGAAAGCGGGCGCTGCACGCGCTCCCCGCTGATCTGAACTCGTTTCCTTCTGTGAGTGCAGCAGATGCCAATCTCCAGATCTCTGATGAGCTCCTAACTAGGACATCGAGGCGTCTGCGTTTGAGCTGACCGCAGCTTTCATCTGCAGCTCTCGACCCACATCCTGGAATCCACCCATCTGCTTCTAGTTCAGTGATGGTGCTTCACTCAGAGGAGAAGATACTGAGCCATCATCAGAGGAGGCCTCAGATCAGGTCTCCTAGTCAGCTCAGGGTCAGGTTGTCCATGTCTCCTCTTCTCTGCTCTACATGGTGAACTTTCTTCAGGTTTGAGCAGCTGTTGCTAGTTTTCTAGAGAAGAACGGTTCATCAGATGCAGCAGATGTTCCTCCAAATGTTCCCCGAGCTTCTGTCTCAAATCTCGTTGTGTTTTCATGGAAATGGCCACTCTCGACTCTTGTGTGGAAAGGATCCTGACCTTCAGCTTGTGGTTTCTCCACAGTTTCTGTGGGCCTCTGGTGGTTTCTGGATGTGTGAGAGCTGGTTTTCACAGCTCAGTTGGTTGTTGTCCAGTGATGCTCTCTCTTCATTATCACATGCTCATGAGCTCCGGCGCTCACTTTCTGCTGAAACCCAGAGAAAGAGAGAGAGAGAGAGAGACGTTTGAAGGCTCCAGAAAGAGAGGGTCGTCAGTGCATCTTCTGCTGTGTGGTGCTCATCTCTCGTGGATCTGCTGTTGGTTCCTGGAGTGTTTCTGTCTCTGCTGGTGATGATCGAGACGCTCCGAGTGTCTCCGTCACGGCGAGGCTGATGCTGGACAATTGTCTGGAGATGGCTGTGAAATTACCTGCGGAACATCAGTGTGAGAGGAAACGTGTTCCACTATTGATCTGTGATCGTTCAGCCTCTGAAAACAAACGTGCTTTCCCTCACCCCCTCACTCCTTTTCTTTCTCTCTCTTTCCCTTTCTTTACTGCTCTGGTACTCCGTCTCGTTCTGTTCTCGTCCTTCTGGATCTCAGTTCTCCAGACGTTCTGCTCTCTGTTGTTTTCCCATTTTTACCAAACATCTTTTTAAAACTGGTGCAAATTCTTTTAAAATGTTTGCCTGTTTGTTTTTGTTGAAATAGTTGTTTCTGCATGAATTACATTATGTTTTTCTGTTTTGGTTTAGATTTTTTATTTGCTTCGCTTTATTTTTGTTTACTTTCTTTTCTTTCTTGTTTAGTATTATTTGATTTGTCTTGGTTTAGTTCACTTTGGGCTGCTAAACACACTAGGGTTGAATGCTTCTCTCTGATTCGGATTTTACATGGAAATTGTCATTGATGTAGTGATTCTGGATGTGGTGAATAATGAGCTCTGTCAGCTCGATATTATAGAAAACAAGAATACACAGGTTCAGGAACTCATCCCGGAGCTCACCGTCTCTGAGTTTGTGTGAGCGATCTGTGTTCATGAATGTGTGTTACCATGGTAATTATGCAGAGAGAGAGAGAGAGAGAGAGTGTGTGTGTGTGTGTGTTCTCCTTAGCTCGCCCTGGATCCTCTCTGACAGGTCGCCGTCTGCTGAACAGAGAAACCTTGACCCGTGCTCCGATCTTCATGCTCATGTGTCAGAAACCCTGCTGATCACTGGGCCAATGAAGAGCTGCTCATTTGCATCTTTCACAATTCCCCGCCCCTATATAACACATCCTCTGTGTGATTGCTTTTCCCCAGTAAGGGTGCGCCTGTGGTTACTTTCCCCAAGCTAGGGACCGTCTGTGATCACCTTACAGCTTCTCCAGAAATAAGAATAAAGTAGGACGGTGTTTCTGAGGATGTAATGAAACATTCGGCTGTAAACCCCGCCATGTTCAGAGCTGTATAACACAGGAGCGCTCAGGGTCAGACACCCAGGATTAGTTTGGATCGCTCCTTTAATATCTCTCCCACGGCTCGTGATGCTTTCATTTAGACACTCTGAATTTATTGGAGAGGGAGAAAACCCTGAAATAATGATCAGGGTAAAGCAGAGCCTCTGGATAAAGACGAGGAATAATAATAATGACAAATAGAACGATAGGAACCGGCCTCAAATCCTGCAGATGAACAGCAGTTATTAAAAATTTTAATATCAAAGCCCTTGTTCCGTGGATCACATTAGAATCTGAAAGAGAGGAATAAAAGGAGCAGAAGAAAAGAAGTGTTGATGCTGTTTTCTGAGATTGAGGATTGATTTGCTGACATGCGTCTGGAAAATTATGAATTTTTAGGTCAGAATAAAGACATTTTTCAGAGGAATGTAGAAAGCTTCTGAGATTGGACGATGAAACTGAAACAGCTCGGCTTAGATTAATTAAATATAAAGATTCAGAAAATTTCTATACAATTGGTTTAAAATATTAGAATGGTAAAAAAATAGGATTTTTTTTTGATGCACTCAGAGTTTTTTTCAGTGATGTTCATCTGATGTCAGCATCTCTGCGGTTAGCTGTGTACGTCTGGAAGTGACTGGATGTGTGTCTCCTCTGGGGCTGTTTGGCTGCAGTTAAAGGAGTGTGTCCATCCTTCAGTCTAATTAAGAACCAGCCAAAGCTTCTGGATTATTCAAAGATGAGCTCTCCAGAGTGAGTCTCTCTCAATGCTTAGTGCTTCAAACTCAATCGTACAAATGCACACAGTGTTTCAGTTTCACCGTCCAAACCTCCAGCTCTACGCTGAACAGTGTTTCAGTTTCACCGTCCAAACCACCGTCCAAACCTCCAGCTCTACACTGAACAGTGTTTCAGTTTCACCGTCCAAACCTCCAGCTCTACGCTGAACAGTGTTTCAGTTTCACCGTCCAAACCTCCAGCTCTACGCTGAACAGTGTTTCAGTTTCACCGTCCAAACCTCCAGCTCTACGCTGAACAGTGTTTCAGTTTCACCGTCCAAACCTCCAGCTGTGGCCTGGTTTTGTCGGAGCTGATTGTTATGAACAGGAAATCTGCAGAAACACAGTAATCTGAGGGATGTTAATCAGGGGGAACATGTCGCTCCTGGTGTAATCTGAGATTAGCGTGTGCTCTCCTCATCGCTCCGTGTCCATCGCTCCATGACTCTGATTGCGTCAGAGAACATAAGTGAAGTTTATAAAGTGAAGGCTTCTCTGATGTTTGATCCATGGAGGGTTGCTGGTTCAAGCCCGGATAGGAACCCTCTCTTAGTGGAGTTTTCTGGCGCTCCCTGTTTGCTTTCTTCTCGAGGTATTGGAGCCAGGGTTAGGGTTCCGTGACTGCACCGGGAGAGAGGAGCGGGAGGGGTCTGTGGTGAGGTTCTAGGTGCACACCTGGCATTGTGAGACCCCTCTGATCCTACTCAGCATTCACAGAAGCTCTGGAAGATGAAGGAAAGAGAGAGAGAGAGAGAGAGAGGTGGAAAATAATAATCTGAGTTAAATTAAAAATAGAATGAAATAAAGATGAGAGCGGCGTCGACTCGAACGAATAAAGAAGAACGGATGAGCATCAAATATACATCCCCTAAACTGACACAGAATACTGACGAAGAGAACACCCTGACTCTCTCTCTCTCTCTCTTTCTCTCTCTTTCTCTCTCTCTCTCTCTCCTTCACCCTCTACCCTCTCTCTGTCCCACTCTGTCTATCTTCTGTCTCTCTCCCTTAACCCCCCCCCACCCCTCATCCTTGTGTAGGATGTTAATATCAGGCGGTGTAAGGGAAGTGCTTCTGTAATGCTTTTATTATTGCGGGGGGGGGGGGGGAGGGGGGTACATGCGCTCTCTGTCTCTCTCTCTCTCTCTCTCTCTCTCTCCCCGGGTGCTGTAGAGAGAGAGCGGATCTCCTCAGTGAACAGTGAGTGTGTGCGGCTCTGGGAAGATCTCGGAGCTTCAGAAACACTGAAAACACAAACTCCACCAAACAAAGGTTTCTGCAGAAGAAGGAGGTCAGAAAGGTCCTGCACTCCTCCTCTGAACGGCTCCTGCGCCGGAGCTCCTGGATCAGCAGATGGCGAGAGCTCGACTCTCAGTCGGGGCGAACGCTTCGTCCTTCAGATGAGAATAAAGCACCTGGTGAATATTCATCACCTCCACCTGATCTGGAGCGAGCAGAAGCTCCTGCAGCGGGTTCAGAGAGGAGCTTCTCCTGGAGAACATCTCCGCTTCAGAAGCGTGGGATTGGAGGAGCTTCTCCTGGCCTCTGATTGGTCAGTTTATTTGATCTCCGGGTTATATCAGAATTATGAGCCCTTCTGTCTCGCTCCTCTTTCTCGTGCTCTTCTTCCTCCTCCATTCACTTTTTCTGATTTGATCTACCTCTTCTTTATTTTTCATCTTTTTCCACTTCACCTCTGCTCCTCTAATATTTTCTTCTTCGTCATGCGGTTCTCCTGCTTCGTTTTTGTTTGTCTTCTCCTCCTCTTTGTATCTCTTTCTCCTGTACTCCCTCCCCTTCCTTTATTCATACCTTCAGTCTGTAATGTTCCATTTCTTTTTCTCCTTCTGTGTCTCCTGTTTCTCTGTTTTCCTCTCTCTTTCCGCTTACTCCTCCTTGTCTGTGTGTGCACTTTTTTCTGTCCTTTGTTTCTCCGTCTCCCTCCCTTGCGCTCGGTCTCTTGTTTCTCCCTTCATTCTCCCGGGATGATGCTGTTTCTCTGTTAGTTTGTATGCTCTCTACGCTTCCTGGTTTATCATCATCTCCTGCTCCCTTTCCCGCTCCTTTATGTTTGCTCCTGTGTTTCGCTGTAGTTTATTTTTAATAACGACTTTTCTTAATCTCAGTTCCCGCCTTTGAGTTCTGTCACCTACTCGTTTCCCCTCGTCTTTCTTTCTCCTGCTGTATTCTTCTCTTCACCTCCTCTGTGTGTTCAAACCATAAAGCTTCTCCTCCTCTGCTTCCATTGTGTAGATGTGTGTACGCTCTCTCTCTCTCTCTCCATCCCTCGTTCATTCTCTCGGTGGGAGAAGAGAGGAGAGGGCATCAATCTCTGTCACTTACTGTCGCTCATCTTCCAGACGCCGGGTTAAGATCTCGCTGCTTCTCTGCGTCTGAAGCTTTGTTTGTTTACAAACGAGGAGCAGCGGTGCTCCTGCAGACCCTGATCATAGCCCCATGGGGGTTTCAGATTGCTTCGGAGGAGCGCTCCATCGGTGTCTGTTACTGCTGGGGTCACTCGCAGGAGCGACTTTCTATCGTCACAAACCACTCCGCTTCATACGTTTAAACAGCTCCCAGCATCGCTCTCCTTCAACCCTCACAGAGGCTGGGGTTCCTGAGGTTCTTCTAAAGCCTGAGATGGTTCCTGGGGATGGTTCCTCTCTCTCTCTCTCTCTCTGTCTCTCTCTATCTCTCTCTCTCTCTCTGTCTCTCTCTATCTCTCTCTCTCTCTCTCTCTCTCTCTCTCTATCTCTCTCTCTCTCTCTGTCTCTCTCTATCTCTCTCTATCTCTCTCTCTATCTCTCTCTCTCTCTCTCTCTCTATCTGTCTCTCTCTATCTCTCTCTCTCTGTCTCTCTCTCTCTCTCTCTCTCTCTCTCTCTCTCTCCGCTGCTGGATGATGGATGGCTGCATGTGTGTGTTTCTGATCCATGAGGCGTGAAGCTCTCCGGGTTCGAGGCTGTGTTTTCTCTCTGCATTATCTGTCACTGTTTTCAGGCCCAGAGAAACGAATCAAGCCTGAAATTGAGCTCTTCTCCTGAGCTTAAACACACAGCACTGACAAATCCCTCTCCCTTTCTCCCTCTCTCTCCTTCTCTCTCTCTCTCTCCATGAGTTTGGGTTCAGCATGCTCTTCTTCCATTAGTTTGAGTTCTGAGGAACTGCATGATGAGGAGCATCATCATCATCTCAGCGACCTCTAGAAGCGTTATTGTGGAGCTCTGTGGCGTGAGCATGGTGCATCTCGTCAGGGTCACATGATCCGTTTTTGTTTCTTCTCTCTGAAAGGTTTCGTTGATCCAAACGTAATCAAATCACGGTTTCCTCCTTCTGCATCTCATTATGTTGTGACGACATGATTATTACGGTCTTGGAGCTTCGCTTCAGAGTGGTGATCGTCTGCCCATTAGAATCTGAACTGGTTTGGATCGTCTTTCCTCCGCTGACTGGAAGCCAGACGGCATCAGATTATGGTGGATCACCTGCTCCTCGCAGTCGATATCTGCTCTGTTTATTAGCTGATAAATCAGATTGCGGAGCTCATGTACAGAGAGGGAAGTAGAAGATCAGCTCTGATCCGATTAGAGGAGGTCCGTACTGAGGTTACAAGAACCACTCCTGGAGCCACAGACAGCAGTCCTCGAATCTGATTGATGAGGTTAGGTCAGATTTGATTGATTTAAAATCTGATTTCTAAACTCTGAAGCTAAATACAAAAGATGAGATGTTCAAGTAAGATCTAAATCTCTTCCCTGAGTTTACTTCAGATAAAAGAGTTCCAGACCAAATCACATCCCCCTATCTATCCACTCAACTGCTATTCTACAGGAAGTGTTTCAGTTTCATCGTCCAAGCTCTGAAGGCAGAACATCTTTGTGATTGCGCTGCTCTAATTAAGAGCTTGCTATTGAACCGAGTGCCGGAGCGTTCCCTGTCTCTCTGCCATTTAGCGAATCAATCCCAGAGCAGTAAAAGGTCAGGTTCCTGTCTCTGCTGTAGTTTCTTCTGGATCTGAACTTCTCTGAACTTCAGGCCACTTTCGCTCTCATCTGCAGCTTCAGACGCTTCTAATGCTCCTCAGGAGGAACACTCCAGTCGATACGTGTCACTTAGTCTGTGTCTTCAGAAATGTGAGCGAAGGAAGCTGCAGCTCGGGTCGTGCGATGATGAGAGATGCTTCCTGATCTCAGACCATTCTCCCTCAAAGCTGGAGATACTGCCTGAAGAAATTCTGTTCAGTCTAGAGCTGGAGGTTTGGACGTTGAAACCGAAACACTGTTCAGTGTGGAGCTGGAGGTTTGGACGTTGAAACAGAAACACTGTTCAGTGTGGAGCTGGAGGTTTGGACGTTGAAACCGAAACACTGTTCAGTGTGGAGCTGGAGGTTTGGACGGTGAAACTGAAACACTTACACACAGATGTCTCGTGCATCAGGAGAGGATCTCTCTGTAATAAAGTCAGCTCTTCTTCTCCTCTCGGGATCTCTCAGATGTTCCCAGGGTATTGAGATTCAGCGCAGACAGACTCCGGCTCCTTCACAGATCCACTCAAAGTGGGTTTAAGTCTCAATCCGCATCAGGTTTGAGAGGAGAAGTGTTTAGTTCCTGCTGCTGAGATCAGATTGTTCTGGGTGTAATGGAGCAGCATCTAGAGCAGCAGATTGGAATTCATTCACCAGTGGCTTGTGAAAGTGGCGCTGTAAAGAGGTTTTTAGAAATAATGTAATAATTGAATGTTTGTGGTGAGAACTCGATACCTGCGGTGATGGACCCCTCAGCATCAGCTTCTCTCATAGGATCAGCTGTACTGAAAGCCCCGCCCCTCGGCACAGACACAGGCCAAGTCTCGTTTAAAACCTGGAAGAAATTTTTCTTTACTTTCCTTTACTTTAACACTCCTCCTGCGGCTCCCTTCACACATTAGTTCAGCCGTCTCCTGCTCATGTAAAACTGTTTCAGTTTCACTGTCCACATCTGAAAACCATGAGCTGAAGGAGCTCTCTGTCAGGGGAGGAACGTTTCAGGGTTGGTTTGTTTCAGGGCTGTGTCTCCTCCTGAGTTCTCTGGATGTGGAGCAGATGAGGAAGGAGGAGGAGGGGGGGTCTCCAGCTCTTTATCGTCTTGTTATGACAAGAACTGCAACAAGCGCATCGGCTGTAATGAGATTCCTCACATCGAGAGTCAATAATCAGCCGCTCTGAGGGTGTCAGCGCTTACTTCTGTCTGATCCGAGCAAACGCGGCATTCAGGAGCGTTTCAGATGCTAATCTCGCCGTTAAAGTGTGTTTGATTCCCCTCTGTGTCAACGATGAAACTGAAACACTGAAGCCTGCGTCTCAGGCAGCAAGCTCCTCCACAACCTGCTGTTTCAGTTTCATTGTCCATTTATCTGCATTTGATATTTTTCTGGTTTTATGCAGAGCTTCGTGTTTAAATATCGTCACCAATGTTCAGCTGTGTGTAAAAAGGAAAGTGTTCGGGTTTCACTGTTCATTTCGAAACGAAATATTCACACTTTCTTCTTTAATCATTTTTTAACCAGCTGGTATGCAAAAGTTTTTGCACCCCTGTAAATGTTCATGATGTTCCTTTTGAAATCATTGTTTTCTGGATAACAGTTACATGTATCATTGCAATAAATTAAATATAATAAAATATAGTATCTAGTGAAAGACGTATCGAGTTTATTAATAATAATAAACTCGTCGTATCTTGTAAGGGTCGTATCGTGTAACGGTCGTATCTTGTAACGGTCGTATCTTGTAACGGTTGTATCTTGTAATGGTTGTATGTTGTAACGGTCAGATCGTGTAACGGTCGAATCGTGTAACGGTCGTATCTTGTAACGGTCGTATCGTGTAACGGTCGTATCTTGTAACGGTTGTATCTTGTAACGGTTGTATCTTGTAACCGTCGTATCTTGTAACATCGTATCTTGTAACGGTCGTATCTTGTAACGGTCGTATCTTGTAACGGTCGTATCTTGTAACGGTCGTATCTTGTAACGTCATATCTTGTAACGGTCGTATCTTGTAACGTATCTTGTAACGTCGTATCTTGTAACGGTCGTATCTTGTAACGGTCGTATCTTGTAACGGTCGTATCATCCCTATGATGCATGATTTTATTCAAATGATGATTAGTGCTCTGTCCCTTCCATTCCTGACGAATATTCTTCCATTGGACGATGAAACGATGTTTCCATCCAAAAATTCGAACTACATTTATGCACAAAACTGGAAAATCACGTAAAATATTTGCAAATAAAGCATCGTTTCCATCCAACGAGTCCAAAAACTGGCGGCAAATATCAAAAGTAAAATGGAAGTTTCTGCGTTTAGAGAAACATAGCAGCATATTGAAAATGAGTATTTTCATTTATTTTCTCAAAAAATCTTCAAGTTTTTAATTCAATTAACTTTTAGAATCTGTTCTGTAAGCCATCCTTCCGTTCTGTTTAAGCTCCCTCACTCTGGTCTCACTACGGTCGTCTATTCTAGAGTTTTGCGCACCGCCGTTGATCATTTTCTTTTTATGGTCGTTATGGTTGCCAAGACGAAGTAATAAAAGTAGTTTGGATGAGGAAACGGAAGAGCAGCCTCATGTTCTCCATCCTCCACAGCAGCGGATCCGCGAGCGCTCGACGAGAAACTCGAATTTTTCTGGGTGATGTTTCTGCTCCGCTCCCAATATCTCTGGGTTTGTAATATTTCTCTGTTATCAGGCTCCTCTTTCATCAATTCATTCCTCTTCTCTGATATTACATAACTCTCCCTCTCTCTCTCTCTCCCTCTTTATCTCTCCTCCTCCGGGCTCTTTTTCTCTTCTCGTAATTAAATGAGGATTCGTTCGGAGGGAAACGAAAGCAGAAGTTTCTGGTTCAGATCATTGTCTGCGGAGTGAGTTCTCAAACTGAACCCGGAGAAACGAGAGAACAAACACTGAGTTTAGAATCGATGCGGAACCGCGGCTTAATGATGTTTGAGCGCAGCTCAGAGAAGAGCTTCAGTGTCCTCCATCATCTGTGCATGAAGAAGCTTCTTCCTCCACTACACAGAGCCTTGAAGAACAACCCTCTCTGCAGCTCTCCACCTAGCGTTTACCCAAAGCACCTGAAGAAACTTCTGGATCATGTTTGGAGGTAACAAGGTTCAGGGAAGCATGGTGCTCCATGAGGCTGAGACTAGTAAGGTTTGAGGGAGGAGGAACACAGTGATGTTCAGAGGCATCCTGATGGAAATCTGAACCCTCGACCGGGGCAGCAATGCATCTTTCAGCAGGACAATGACCCTAAACACCCAGGCGAGACTCTTCTGAGCACGGGACGACATGTTGATCGTGTCTGGAGCTGTTCCTCAGCGAGGATGAGACAGAAGACATCACTCTCCAGATGTTTCCCAATTTTTTCAGCAGTGATTTGTTTCAGAGCTGGAGCAGGGTACGATCACCTGCTGTGTGTCCAAGCCCTCAAGAGATGTCTCCAGTGACAAGGAACCCCTGGTTCAGAAGCTGGAGATCTTTTGGAGATCTTGCATATCTGCTGAATCTGGAGGCCATTATCTCTAAACTGAGCCCCAGAAGAACAGAGGTTGAGATTACTTTCATCTGCTGGAGCTCTAGGGAGCTCTGCTTCAACTCAAACTCAGAGTCTGTGGAGCATCTTCAGAGCTCCAAATGTTGGCCTTATCTCCATCTGATACCTCCATCTGATCAGATGTTCAGATCAACATGTTCCTGAAGGAGCTTGAGGAAGCCTCTGTGCTTCAGAGGGACAGAAGATCGATGCGTCTGAAATCGATTACGTCAAATAAAACTCCAATTAGAGGAGGATGAGGATCCACTGGAGTCATCAATCCGCCGCTGCCTCCCTCGCCTCCATTCTCACCTTCCTCTCCATGCGCCTCTTCCCTGAGTTTGCTGCATCTTCTCAGCAGGTTCCTTCTTAAGCAGGAGCAGAAGGGAGGTGCTGGTGTTTCCTGCTTGGAGAGCCAGCAGCGATGTTCTGCTCGGAGATGAGTTCCGCAGATTATTAATCTCTCTCTCTCTCTCTCTCTCTCTCTCTCTCTGGTGTAAAAGAGATTCCTGCTCCGCTGCTCTTCACAAACGTAATCAGATTCTCCTGATATTAGATTCCTGGAGAACTTCACATCTGGATGTTTTTAAGAGCAGATATGCAAGGTTTTGTTGTTTACTGCTTTATTACAACATTAATCTCTCTCTATCTGAAATATTGGTTCATTTTAACGCACACGGTTCTAGAAAACAGATCTGTTTCTCACTCAGAATATTCAGTTATCCTTGACTTAGGTGTCTCCTGCATTTGGACGGTGAAACTGAAACACTGTTGTAAAAGATTGAAACGACTGAAGGAATGCGGAGGATGTAGCTTGTGAGAGAAACGAAGGAATGATCTCGTCCTCCTCTCATCCATCATCTGATCTCTGATCAATAATCCTCATCCTTCACCTTTAATCAATGCCTCTGATCAGAACAGAGATGACTGGAGATCAATGCAGGAGCACAGGGAGAAGTGGGAGAATATTTTTCTGCAGTGGTGTGAAGTAATTCTCAGATTACTGTAATTGATTTGCTTTCCTCAGATATTCTAATTTAGTGACTAGATTTAAAAATGTATTTCTACGGCTTTATCTTTTCTTTTACTGCACTACTTTTTCAACCTCCCTTTTTTTAATAATTTTTTTTTCTACAGTGATTGGCACCTATTGCGTCCAATCAAATTGCGTTTAAACAAAACGATCCCCCAAAAACGTGATCTAGCGATTGTAACCGATCCGATCACATCGATACGATCAGGAGAAATATTAACTACTTTGAAAGAAAAACTCATTTATTTTCTTTTAGAAACTTTTCTTTTATGTTTACCACACATCCTCACAGGAAGTAGGGTCTCCTCAAGGAACTCCTCTATGTTCCTCTGACCGATCACACGCTGCAGTCAACACAAAACACGAAACTAAACGCATGGCCAGCTAGCGCATAGCTTTATACTGCACAAATATGCGACTTATCAGCGTATTTTCTCCAAAAATCTTCAAGTTTATATCAAGGAGGAGTGAGTGGTTGGGTGGCGCCCTCTGCTGACCAGTGACTACCGATGAACCGAAAAACCCCTGTGACCCTCTGACAGGGATTCAGAGACACCCAACCCACCGACTCAATCAACCCATCATATAAACTTGTACATAATTCAAAGCTCAGACCTCAGAGACGAGTTTTGGAGGAGTTCTGGTGACGACATGAGCTTTGCGCTTGATGTCCTCCAGCTGTTTGGCTTCCTCTGGCTGCTTTATTTCTCCATCAGGAAATCGAAGTGGCGGAGAGTGTTCTGAGAATTCTTCTTTCTCTTTCTGTAGGGTTTCCAGATCACCTTGAAGAACCTGCAGCGCACCAGCCAGAGTCTCCCCATCCTTGAGCTTACCCTCGTATTGTTTCTTTAAATCTTCAGATGTTCTCTCCTCACGCCTCGTCTTTGCCTCGTAAATCTTTGCCTCTTTGACGTGTTTGCTGTAATGGCATTTTTTTGTACAAACCGTGCATTGATAGCTTCTCATCGAACTGCACCATGAGAGATCTTTGACCCACCAGCATCCAGGGTAGTGGCCGTTCTCCTCGCAGACGGTGCAGCACGTGGCTTTGCTGGCCAAGGAGCTGTCGATGGCAACTCTCTCTTTGTAGTGCACGTCCACCATGTACGTGAAGTTCCTATTTGCTTCCACGTGCTGCTGGTTCTGCTCCAGAGCTTCTTGGGTCTGTTTCAACTCATTCTGCTTCCCGTCCATGGTGTCAACGCGTTGTTTTACATTTGAAATGGAAGCCTCCAGCTGCTTCCGATGCCGTAGCACATTTTCAGTTATGCTCAGGGATTTTGGCTTTGTTTTTTTCGATAAATTCATTCAATCTTTTCATTTCCCTGAAACTGAGCTTCCATGCCTCTTCCTCCCTCTGACTACAGCTATCTCCATAGCCATAATCCTCTTCATCGATGGGTTCTGACTGACAGTTGTCGAAGAGGAAGAACACCGGATGCTTTCTCCCGTTCGTGGCACACTCAACCTGAGCTTCTCAGAGCATTTTTGGGAGGTTTTCCATTGGAGTGATATCTCTTCCGAACATCAAATATGTATTTCTGATCGTGGGAGAGACGGTTCTGGGTCGATTTGATCACCAGACAGACGGCGTTCATTTACGGGATCACCTCCATGGATTTTATCCAACTCCACTCCGTGACTGTCGCTCCACACATTGAATGGGAAAAGCCGTAGACGGTGAGGATAGAGGTCTTACTCTCGGCTGTTTCAGTCTGCTCCTCAGCGATCTCAAACCAGAGCTCCTCATCTCTCTTAGCTCATAGTTGATCATGGCGTGGATCATCGTGGATTTCCCAGTTCCCGTTTCTCCCACGATGAGAATGGTTCTGTGAGGTTTTTTATGGCTTCTCTCTCCACGTATAACTCACAGTCGGTTCTTCTCAGCCTGGGTCGATACCGAGAATCGACGAGAAGGTTCATGATTCCTGGGGGCAACATAAACACAGAGAGTTTCTTACTCTGATAAAAACTTAGCTTAATTCATTTTCAAACCCGCTTATTTCCTTTAGGGGTCACGGGGGTCTGCAAGTGCCCATCTCCAGCACATATTGGGCGAGAGGCGGGGGTACACCCTGGACAGGTCGCCAGTCCATCGCAGGAGAACATTCACTCACACATTCACACCTTTAGCTTTAGTTACTTCTAATTAAAAAATAGAAGTGAGCACAATTTTACTTTTATTACAAACTATATAAAGATATCACTTAGTCCAAATTCTCTGTCTTTCATTTAAATTGTTATCTTTAACACACGTCTCTATCAGTGAAAGCTCTGTTCCTCGAGAGTGAATCGAGATGCTCTCTTTCCTCCTGAAGGACCAGACTAGAGCACGGCAGCGGTTCCTCCCTTTCTTACAATTCAAGTGACTTTCAAGAAGGGGGGGTGGAGTTTGTTTGTGCCCCACCTGACCATAGCTCCTGTCGCACTCAGATGTCCTTCAAATACCATTATAGTTGAGAAGGAATGTTCTATCTGACACACAACTGTAAAACAGGGACGAAAAGCAAAGGATAAACAAAGATTACTCTACACAATGCTGTTCAGTCGATTTGTCGATTCGGTTAGGGTTAGGGTTAGGGTTATTTTTTCTGTTTCTTTTCACCTGTAATTAATATAAAATATATTTTTATCAAATGGAACTTGTTTTAATTCTGCTGCTGATCCTGCTGCTCTAACAGCGGGAAACACACACGTGTGTCATTAAAGTAGGTGTTAAAATACATTTAAAATACAAAAAAATGGATCAATGTGGAAGTTTTTCAGAGTTCTTCAAAGTTGCCAATTTTAACATTGGAGTGAATGAGAACCTGCTCACTTCTGGAGCCAGTCTCTAGTGGCCGGTCAAGGAACTGCAGTTGAGCAGGAGGCTGCCCCTCGGGCCACAGTCACAGTTCTAGCCATGTAAATGAGGAGTCCATAGTCCTTTATGGAGTGCAAGGATTGGCCCCGCTCCTCGAAGCACATTCTGCTCCACTGGTTTGGAGGCAGGTGTTCAGGGCGGTGCCTCGATTCATAATTTTAGTCGATTTCATTCCTTCGAAGGTAAAGTGTGATTCGATCTCTTGATCCTTCCGTGATTCATCTCTTGTGCTGAACAGGAATTGGTGCAAACACAACTAATCTAAAATCCAAATTATTGAGTTTTTTCCTTGTGTTAAATGCTGTTTATTATTAGATTACTTTTTTTACTAATAATAAGAAGTGATGTAAATGAAAGCTTAAAACCCCTTCAAGTTAGCAGCGTGTTGTATTCCCCTGAAAACGTTGAAAGGTGCTCTCCTTCTGATTACAGCAGGAATAGATGATGAAGAAAATTTACCCGACGAGACGAGGATCTAGCGATGATTAGGAACCTTTGAGATAACACTGAATCTTCAGCAAACGCAACACAAAAAAGCTGAGTACACATACTCACCCCCCCCCCCATCTCTCTCTCTCTTTCAGGTTCGCACTCTGCAGAAGTCTCTCTCTGTGGACCCCGTTGACTCCAGCTCTGTCTTCAATCCTCCCGTTGCATTCACAGGTCAGTTGTTGGTCCCTCTGTCTGCTGTTCCAGAGACACTAGAGCTCATCAAAGAGACCTGTCTGTCTGCCTCTCTGTCTGCCTCTCTGTCTGTCTGCAGGCCTCAAGTCTCCAGTCCATGGGTCCAGCAGCAGCAGCAGCAGCTTCTACTCTCCAGTGGATCAAACTTCATACAAACCCAAGCCCTCCTACCCCGTCCAGAACCCTTACAAGCCCAAGCCCTCCTTCACCCTCCAGAACCAGAATCCCAATCTGAACTGGAACCAGAACCAGAACCCGCCAGAGTGGATCCGGAACCACTCCCTCACACCGGACAAGATCCTCATGTACGAGGTTCACTCTCCTCTCTAACTGTTATAACTGTTCATCTTTTCTAATGGAAACAGCATCTGAACGGCACGAGAACATGATAATTTGGTGCATTTAGGTGGTAAATGCTAACGAAGCTAATGAAGCGGAAACTTTGAGACTTGTTTGTGGATAGGTTTTTCCTCTGCCAATCTCCAGATCTGGCGATAGCTTAGCAAAGATCACTGAATCCGATCAGACCAGTAGCGTTGACCCAAGTGTTTCCAGAGCAATGTTTGCTTCCTTTGGTGTGGCTCATCTCCGATCGTTTCTGTACAGGGTTCGAGACCCCAGTGTGTACCACCCCAAGCGCAAGCCCTCTCTCAAAACCTCCATGAAGAGCAAGAAGATCTTCGGCTGGGGCGACTTCTACTTCAACGTCAAGACGCTCAAGTTCAGCCTGTTGGTGACGGGGAAGATCGTGGACCACATCAACGGCACCTTCACCGTCTACTTCCGCCACAACTCCTCCAGCTTGGGGAACCTCTCGGTCAGCATCGTTCCTCCTTCTAAAGTGGTGGAGTTTGAGGTGTTGCAGCCGCAGATCCACATGCACGAGCCGCAGCAGTCCACCATCGACCGGAAGGAGCCCGTTGGTGGCGGTCTGAACTGCCGGGTGGAGTTTGAGAAGACGGACCGCTCTAGGAAACCCAAACCCTGCCTGTACGACCCGGCCCAGACCTGCTTCAGCGAGAACACGCAGTCTCACTCGTCCTGGCTCTGCTCCAAACCCTTCAAGGTGGTCTGCATCTTCATCTCCTTCTGCAGCTTCCACTACAAGCTGGTGCAGAAGGTCTGCCCGGACCATCACTTCCAGACCGACCAGCCTCACTTCGGATGAAGGAGATGCTGGGACCAGCAGCCGGTGGATCGATGGGTGCAGAACTCCATCAATATCCAAACTGAAGCTGGCTGCATTCGGTTCAAACCTGGTGCCGGTGAAGAGTAGTCCTCTTGCCGCGCTGTTTAATTGTAAATAGAAAGCTCCGTCTCTCTCTTTCAGAGCTGTAGCATCGTGTAAATCTGCTGTAGTCGATCTGCAACCATTCCCTGGAGAACGAGAGAGAAACCGCTCCATCCGTCCGTTCTCTTTTACTGTAATAATGTCACACCGACGACAACAACAAGAGGAAATCCGAGCTAATACATATCCCATGAGAGAGTCGACCGCGTGAATTTAACTCCAAAATATCAGTTCAGTGTTTCCTGGAGAGTGTTCATGAGTTTATTTTATTTATTATTATCCTCCTTGAACTCACCTCATCTTCACTGGAAATCCTGTTCCTTCGACACATTCTGATGCACAATAATTTCAAGTGAATTACAAGTAAGTGCAGGTTACAAAAAACACCAATAATAATAAAATACTAAAGGTTTTCAGTCATGTTTCACCTGGTCTTTCCTTAAACGAGGCTCAGTCTCAAACGAAGGGTGAATTCTGTGCCGTGGAACGAGACGAAATGTTGTTTTGGGTCGACTCAGAGCCCTCAAATATGAACAACACTTTTAGAAACATAAAAGGCTGGGTTTTACATGATTAAAGATAGTTTTGCAAATAAAGTCAAAGTAGGAGCATTAATGTGATTATCAGCCGGAGGCATCTGCTGGTTTCTCTGAGTTTAGAAGAGACTCAGCTCTAGATGTCTCTCCGAGAGGGATTTCTCCTGCTGGAAGAGCATCTAAAGCAGCTCCGCAAGAGCACAGAGGAATCCTCCTGCCAGCCCTGCCGATACATGCATTCGCTCAGATATATTCTCCGCCAGCTCTACATAATGGGTTCGGGTTCAGAGAGAACTGTGACGGAGAAACCCGATTCAGCTCAGGTGCCTCTGTAAGACTCGAAGCTGGATGAACGAGAGTAAAATCACTAAAAGAAAAGTCGAGGGAACACAGAGCTGTTTTACTGACGAGCTGCAGGATGAAACCACAGTGAAAGCAGAAATGTTTACTGGAAGTTTCATTTAATCACGTGTGAGGGACAGTGTGGCTTTATTTACAGAAGAAAAAATAAACTCCTGAACACAGTAAATCAGAGTTTCTGGGAACGCTTCAGCGGAGGATTAGGAGGAGGAGAAATCCTCGTAAAGGAGGTGAAATGTAACATCTAGAATGACGGTTGTATTCGTGCTCCTGTCAGCTGCGTTTATATACAGAGAATATTATCGTTAATAAATCCTATCATCAAATCACTTCTCATGGTCTTTCTGAAGCTTATGATAAAAATACAATTTTATTTTGTTTTATTTTGTGGTATTTGAAGAACTACAAAAAAGTGTTTATTATTTAACCCTAACCCTAATAACTTGCATTGCAGTTCTGCAGCACAATCCTTAAGAGAAACTTTAAATTATTCAGATAAATGTGTTTTGTCCAACAGAATACAACTTATATTAAATATAACGTGTCTTTATCATTAATCCCTGCTTTAGTAGAAGAATCAGACCCTGCTTTATCCTCGGCTGAGAGCGACAGATGCTGAAGAATGCTGTAGTTACAGGAGATGGACGGTGAAACGGAAACATGTGATGTTCTGTAAGCAGAGCTTGAGATGATCTCTGGATTCAGAGCAGCTGCCCTGTTTCAGTTTCTCTGTCCAAATGAGATGCTAATGAATCTGTGTGTGTGTTTGTTTTCTCTGCGTGTTTGTCATCATTTGTATTTTCTTCTTTTAATGTTAACATTCACCCAAAAACCTGATGATTTCAAACGCTCCTCTCATGAGCGCTGTGGGCCTGGAGGGTTTGCTCGAGAGCCTCGAGCTCAGAGTCGAGGCCTGCGGAGTGTCTCTATGTGCAGAGGAACTGATGATGGAGGAGCCTCCTCCGTCGCTGTTACTGCCTCCTGAACCTCGATGAGACCAGAGCAGCTGATATAATCCTTCTCGAGGAGCCGTGTAAATAGCGGATCACCAATAAAGGGTTCTCCTCACCTCCCTGAGCCTCTGTGCTTTATTTCAGCTGTTTCTGAAAGGGTCTCCAGCTCTGCAGGGGTTCCACATGTTTATGTCAATGCCTTCATTAAAATGTGATTAAATGTACATTTTACTTCTTCACAATTAATATCACAAAAGAATTAAATAAAGTTAAATATCCAGAGACTCCTGGAGCCACTGCTTTCACATGTCGACTTTGTGTGTGCTTGTAGTAAAGCTGTGCTTTGTGCTCATGTGAGTTGCTCTGAATGTTCTTTCATTAGAACCCTGGCTCTGAAGCAGTTTGCTAAGTTCAATGTATTTAAAACTCTGTCTCTGTTTGAATCCTGGTCTGTTTCACCATGAACTTGTGTAAAGCTGAAAGGATGTCACTGTTAGATTCTGCAGCTCTCCGTGGATTTACTCTGAGGTTTGTACTTGGTACTTGTGAGGTTGTGTAGATAGATAGATAGATAGATAGATAGATAGATAGATAGCCTTTATTTGTCACATACACTGTTACATGTAGTGAGAAAACTTAGATCTGTAGCAGCATTCGGCACATTTTAGACACTTAAAAATAAAAATTAATTAATGGCCGAATGGTGGGAGATACAACAAAAAATTACGTTGTAATTTCACCGTCATGTGTTTTTGGCCTGCTAGGCTTATTTTCCGCATTCACACTGGGCTAATTATAACATTTAATAAGAATACTTTCCACAAACCAGAGCAATATAATTCAAACCAACAAAACTCGATCGATTTCCATCCTAATGTGCTGTAAACCGATTGATTGAAAGCGTGTTGTGATGACGTACGTTTGTAGGCTGCGGTTTGAACTACAGTTCCCAGCCGCGAGCGCGGGCTACTGTCATTCTGGCGACGGAGCAACGGCTGTTAACGGGCGGAGAAACACCTTCTGCAGCCGAAGTTTCCTACGGAGTCTCTTCACGATGTTGTCGCGGACATTAACGCAGCTAAGCCGGGTGAGTGGACCACTAATCCCCGCGATAGGAAGCGATTGTTGTCGCAGTCCCTGAGCGGAGTTTAGAAAGCTCGACTGCATCGATTAACGTTATTCGATCCGAAAATGCGCGAAAGCGTTCAATTTTGATCCTCGGAGGCGCTAAACTGTTCCCATGCTCGGCGTGTGGCGTGTCAAACTTGTGTTTTCCGACACTTTCTCGCCTTTAAGTATATTTCTCGTCTGTGAGGTAACGATAGAGCAGAACGAGCGATAACGAAGATGATGCAACAGCCCACGTGACCCCCCTGAGCTCTACAATAATAATAATAATAATAATAACGGAAATATCTCCTCATACACACGGACATAGCTTTATTTCAAACTTTATTTCAGTGTTTGCTGATGCTCTTCCTAACTATTAATTCCTTCTATGATTAGCACCGAGGACATCTCCTCTCAGAGAGATAAATGCTAAATAATAAAAATTATCTCTAGTTTGTAAAGTGGAATTATTTCTAAATTATTTTACACAGGACGTACTTGGGCGAATGACATGAAGGGTGATTTCTTCAGGTTTGAGCTGATCTTAGCACAGTTGGAAGTTCTGGTCAGATGTTTGCTCCAGAGCAAAGTGCAGCGAGCGGAGCTTCATTAATAATTTCCTAAAGAGACTCGTTACATCGATCTAATAACATCTAGAAGATTGTGCTTTGCGTCTTTCTGTTCACGGTTCATCATTAAACTCCACTAAACTGCTGCTGGATGCTCCGAACCTCTGGTTTTGACTCACAGGATTAATCACATTGAGCTCCTTCCTCAGCTACAAGATCTCCAGCTCTTCTGGAAGGTTCACGAGGGTATTGTGGGAGGTTCTGACCTCAGAAAGCTGAAAGTTCTGCTGTCCCTCATTTTGTTCTCTTTGTACAAACTCCACTGAAGCTTCTCGACTGGAGCTTACTCTTCTTCTGGAGCTCCCTTCCTTCACGGAAGAACCGTTGGATGGGTGACCGGTCTGCAGGAGTTCAGTTTGAGGGAAGAAAGCATGATTAGACCCGGTCCCTCAGCCGCATGCTTCTCATCAGCAGAGTTAATCACGTGAGTGCTGGATCCAGATCATCGTGACTCCAGATCTCCGGGTGCCTTTACCACAGAAACATACTGATCGGATTAAAATAAGCTGCTCAGAAGTAAAGGAGAACGCGTGTTGTGAAACGTCCAGTGTTCTATCGATCCACCATCTGGAATCTTTGAGAAGATCATACTCTGGTCTGGGAAACCTCTCAGAACATCTCAAAACATCAGATCTCTGATGGATTTGATCAGAAAGGAGTCGGCTTGATTGCTGACTCCTGAAGCTTCTCAAAAACTCTGCAGCAGAGTTCTTCTCTCCATCATGAGCAGCTGATCCAGAGAGATGCTCCTGCACAGCTGGGCTTCCATCGTCCAATCAGATGCAGCGATAGCACGCACGCATGCACACACACACGCACACACACACACACACACACTAGTGGAGTCTAGGAATAAAGGTCTGGAGCACCAAACATTTCTACGCTTTCAACACTCTAGTCTAGAACATTTAGAGCTGTTTTTCGGTTGATAAAGGCCTGTGAAAGCACTTCTTAAACTCTTAAATAAATTTCTTCACTTCTCCAGCTAAAGAAACAGTGAAAAGTGCTCGTTAGATTTGTGTATAGTGTACGTTAAGATTAGTGATGATGGACTTGTTTCGTGCTGTCAATCACACCACAGCTGCTGCTCCTCTTGTTTGGCGTTTGCTCAAAATCACCGCTGGCGCATGAATTGTATCTTAATCCTGGCATCACTGAAAAAAAGAACAAAAAACTATTTAAATAACAGTTTTATTTTTTAAGAATTCGTTCATCAGACGGTACAGTACAGTGGTGGCTTTTTGAGCGGTTTCTTCAGTCTGTCAGCGCTTCTCATAGAATCAAGTTCAATATCGCAGTAAATCATCTGCAAACAAGTGATGAAACACATTGTGACAAGAGATGGCAAAATAACAAGGGGGCCAAAACAGAACCCTGAGGAACCCCAGAGGTCAACGGAGCTCAAGACGAGGAGAAGTCATTAATCATGAGCGAAAAACTCCACTTCTTCGGCCATCCTTAACTTAAACTATTGCTGAGTCTCGCTGAGTGCGGATCACATGCGTGCGCTGCCAGCACTAGCCGGTTTCGTAGAGTCCTGCACTGTCACTCTGACGATGCAAAAAAATGCAAATATCACCGGAACGGTATCATTTTTTGCTTGTGTTTTGAAACCGCGGTATCATCCCGTGCCTACACGAGCAATGCTGCCTCATCCTAAACGCCCCTCACCAAACCAGCAGAGTCCTACAATCAGCCGGGAAACCACTCCTGGGGATTCCACGCACCCTCTTCAAGAAATGGTGGCACCGGAACCCTGGAATTCCCAGCTCGATGACCTTCGCTCTATTTCCACATTATCGTTGTTTGAAGAGAAAAACACATTGATATCGAAAGGATTTTAATTTCAGAGCGTTTACATGAGTCTGATTTTATTTCTTTTGCCTAACGTTTAAACTGTATGCTGTCTGTCAGTTTTCACCGCGTATGTTTCCTGTTCTACTGTTGTACAGCACCGCGGCGAGCTCGGGCTGGTGACGGTGCTTTATAAATGAAGCCTGGTGATGGGTGCAGTTGTTTTCGTTAGGTGTGCTCTGGTTCATTATCCGCACTGGTAGCACGATGAATCTAAACGTAATCGTTCAAACTATTTTTCCAGCTCTGTAATTTCAAAAAACACTACCGGGTGCGTATGGTCACATGACCCCGCTCTGTGAATGTTTTTTTTTTCCAGTTCTTTCATTTGAATAAATAGTAGATGGTGTGTTTCCTGTAGAAACGATTGTAATAATGAAGAACTCTACCGTTCATTCTTAAATCTATCGCTTGTAATAAGTGAGCCGTACACGCTTCGCTCTGAGTGACCTGGAGCTGAACCCCTCCGGGATCTCCTGCTGCAGAGGAGGAGTTGCACATCTGCAGAGTTTAACGCTCGCTCTCCATCTGCTTTGAGCCGCTGTTCCGCAGCGTTCCTGTCGCCTCCGCACTCCGGCTGCAGCACTCAGCTCCGGTATGTGCGAACGAGGACCAGCCGTGGACGGGGAGAGAGGGGCTGGCACATGACGATCCGGAGATGTGGGAGCTGCTGCGGAGGGAGAAGGATCGGCAGTGTCGCGGCCTGGAGCTCATCGCCTCAGAGGTCAGAGGAGAACATAGAGGAACTTCTCCAGCGGCGGCGAGTTCCATCCATGTGATGTCCCTCCAAACGCTTGTGTTTCCTCAGAACTTCTGCAGCCGGGCGGCGCTCGAGGCTCTGGGGTCGTGTCTGAACAACAAGTACTCTGAGGGGTACCCCGGGAAGAGGTGAAGCACCCCTTGTCTACGTAATCAGTTTGCTGTGCATTTGAGATTTCAATTATGATTGACAGCTGTACGTGTGTGTGTGTGTGTGTGCGCGCGCGCAGGTACTACGGCGGGGCGGAGGTGGTGGACCGGATCGAGCTGCTGTGTCAGGACCGCGCCCTGGCTCTCTTCGATCTGGATCCGCTCCTCTGGGGGGTGAACGTTCAACCGTACTCTGGATCGCCGGCTAACTTTGCGGCGTACACCGCCGTCCTGCAGCCGCACGACCGGATCATGGGACTGGACCTGCCCGACGGCGGCCAGTGAGAGCACGCACCAGAAGCTGACCAGTCCGCAGTCTGACCCGAACGTTCTGAACCCATGTCTCTCTGTTCCTCAGCCTGACGCACGGCTACATGTCTGACGTCAAGCGCATCTCCGCCACCTCCATCTACTTCGAGTCCATGCCCTACAAGCTCAACGTAAGCTAAGTGCCGTAACGCGTCGTTGTTCCCGTTTCTGAAAGCATCCTGTTTCCTGTGCTCCGCACGCGCAGATCCCGATTCAAGCGCTTTCACAAACTTTTTCTTTTTGTTCATCACTTTTTCTGTTTCTAATCAGGTTTATCTGTCGTTTGTAGACCTTTTCGTTTTTCTCTTGAATCAATAGTTTTTTGTTCTTTTAATATTCATCATTTGTTTATTGTGGTTTCGTTTCATTTCGTTTTCCTGTTTGCTTCACGTCCAGATGTTTTTATCCATAATTAATGTAATTGCTGCTGAAATTACTGATTAGAGCTTGACGTGTTTCTCTCGTTTGTTGGTGGTTTATGAATGCGTGTCTCCGGCAGCCGGCGTCTGGTTTGATCGACTACGATCAGATGGAGGCCACGGCAAGACTCTTTCGACCCAGACTCATCATCGCCGGGACCAGCGCCTACGCCCGGCTCATCGACTACGCTCGCATCAAGAAGGTGTCTGTCTGTCTGTCTGTCTGTCTGTCTGTCTGTCTGTCTGTGAGGGGTAAGGCGAGTGTGTGCAGCTCCTGTGGGAGGTACGGCTCTGATGCGGATCGAATCGGATCTGATCCGTATCGCTGCATCTTGCCGGGGCTGGCTCCCCTCCTCTCTCCAGGATGTTATCAGAGTAGATCATCGCTGGATTATTTCCAGTGTTCCGAGTGTCCTGAGGCGCTTCCCCACGAAGGCTTTGATGAGGAGTTCCTCGGAGCCAGCACACGCTCCTCGTAATCCTCCTCGACCCCGTTATCGATCCGGAAATAGCTTCAGTGCAGTCAAGCTGCTGCAGCGTCTCCCTCGTTTTTTCTCAGTTTATTACTTTATATCATTCTTTTCACGTTTTTGTTTGTGTTTTTTTCTTGAGTAATGTATTTGTGTGTTCTCTCTCTCTCTTTCCCCTCCCCCCAGCTGTGCGTGGAGCTGAACGCGTATATGCTAGCCGATATGGCACACATTAGCGGACTGGTGGCGGGAAAAGCCATTCCGTCTCCGTTTGAATACGCAGATCTGGTTACCACGACAACACACAAGTCCCTGAGGGGAGCCAGGTACACACGGAGACCTCCATCACCGTTACTACCTCTTAACTCCAGTGACTACCTTTTGTGACTCCTCCCTCTCTCCTATGACTCCTCCCCCTTTCATGTGACCCTCACCATTGACCCCTCCCCCAGGGCAGGGCTGATCTTCTATCGTAAGGGGATCCGCTCAGTGGATAAGAAGGGTCGGGAGGTGCAGTACGACCTGGAGGACAAGGTTAATTTTTCTGTGTTCCCGTCGCTGCAGGGGGGGCCGCACAACCACGCCATCGCCGCTGTCGCCGTGGCTCTCAAGCAGGTTCAGAAGGCTCCCGGCATCATTACTCACCGCATTGCCCTTCAGCATGAGACTGACTGAAGTGTGTGTGTGTGTGTGTGTGTGTGTGTGTGCTCTCAGGCCAGGACAGCCATGTTTCAGGAGTACATTGCTCAGGTCGTGAGGAACTCGAAGGCGATGGCAGAAGCACTGCTGAGGAGAGGCTTCACACTGGTCTCCGGTACGTCTCTCTCTCTCTCTTTCTCTTTATCTCTCTCTCTCTCTCTCTCTGTGTGTCTCTCTCTCTCTGTGTCTCTG
The DNA here is from genome assembly GCA_007224835.1 of Danionella cerebrum. NCBI lineage: Eukaryota > Metazoa > Chordata > Actinopteri > Cypriniformes > Danionidae > Danionella > Danionella cerebrum. The sequence continues at coordinate 93,990 of SRMA01026911.1, forward strand.
GAGACAGCTTTACCTCATTGTGTTCAGAATGACTCGGATCACTGGGATCTCTAGATCTCTCATCCTCGCTCTCACCAGTGTCTCCATCAAATGCTCCGAAGCCCTGAAATATCTCTTTATTCAGAAGATGAGTTGCTCTGGAATGATTGTGTTCAGTTCTGTGTGACCAGAATCATCTGCAGGAAAGAGAAAAGCACATGGAACAGAGTGAAAATGACTCGTTGTTGTTGTTGTTTCGAGGTGGAACTGATGGATTAGGAACCCCTGGTTCTCTCACACAGACTCGGTTAATGCTGCTTCAAAGACGCTCCTCTCTATAGTTTTCAAAGACCCTCATGATTGCTCATTTCTCGGCTCCCTCTGCTTTAATTAGGTGTTTGTGAGGTTAGTTAATAACTGCGGAGTGTTTGGCTGTTTGTTTTCCTAACCAACGTCTCCTCGGGTGAGGGTTGGAGCTCCTTCTTCTGCCCACTGTGTTCCTCCTTCTGTTCAGGTGGCACAGACAATCACCTGGTGCTGGTGGACCTGAGGCCGCAGGGCATGGATGGTGCTCGGGCCGAGAGGGTTCTGGAGCTGGTGTCCATCACAGCCAACAAGAACACCTGCCCCGGGGACAAGAGTGCCCTGACCCCTGGAGGACTGCGTCTGGGTGAGTCCATTGGGCTCTGTTCGTAGCGCCGCGGCTCTGTTCGTAGCGCCGCGGCTCTGTTCGTAGCGCCGCGGCTCTGTTCGTAGCGCTCTAATCGCTGGTTGTCTACTCTCTGCTCAGGGACACCGGCGCTCACCTCTCGTCAGTTTAAGGAGACAGACTTCGAGCAGGTCGTGGAGTTCATTCATCAGGGGATCCAGATTGGTCTCGATGTCAAGAAGAAGACCAGTGAGTCTCTCTCTTTCTCTCTGTCTTTCTCTCTCTCTCTTTCTCTCTCTCTCTCTCTCTCTCTCTCTCAATGAAAGCTTTGTGATTGTTACGGGGAAAGCGTGCCCTTATCTTTTATCTGTGTATCTTTCATGTACATCTTGTTCTTTTATATTGATATTTTTGTATTTTATTTTAACCTTGAATATTTAATTATTTTTATTTCTTCTTTAAATTGAATTCGTTCAATGCCTTCATTTTGTTTCATTGTACTTTGCGAGGACTTTATTGGTTGTATTTATTGTATTGTTTGGGTTATAATCAGTTTTTGTGTTAAATGTGGATTTCTCTCGATGTTTTTTTTCTTGCTGCAGAGAAGCTGGCAGAGTTCAAGGGATTTCTTCTGGAGGATGAGGAGACAGTCTCTCGACTCGCGGATTTACGCAGCCGCGTGGAAGCCTTCGCTCGCCCCTTCCCTATGCCCGGCTTCCATGACCACTAACTCTCTCTCTCTCTCTCTCACTCACCCACCCGCACACAGATGGAGAGAGAGAGAGAGAGATGCAGCGTGCGGCAGAGAGACACTCGCTTCTGATTACTGAAAGCATCACGAGGAGGAATAATTCTGCAGATCACCTGAGCTTAGCTCTCGTAGCGGTCTCTGATGGATTCAGCAGAACCTCCGACACACACCAAAAGCTCCTGAAACGAGGGTTTCGCTGGAGCTCCTGAAGTGTGTCTGGTTCAGCCGTTTTTATCGATAATCAATCTTACACGTAGAGACACTTCGAAGAGCGTTTCCTTCCTCTGTGGGAGGAACAAGGGAACAGATCCAGGCACTAAGCTCTGCTGATGGTGATGATGAAGCCCCCCTCCCCGCCCCGCTGTCACTCATGTTCATCTCCCTCCAGTTCTGCAGGATTCACTTCAGTCTGAATTGAAGGGATTCAGCTCTTTTTGATTCGGTTCGGATCTCCTCCTTCCGTGTGCGGTGAGGAGCAGGAAAATGAATCTCGTCTCTTCCTCTGTGAGCGATAGAGCGGTGTTTTACACTCGTTTGCCTCGCAGCGCCTCTTGTTCAGTTGTGAATCTGCTCAGATCGACTTTTTCATCGAATGATTTAATAAACATCTGGATTAAATCTCATCAGGCTGGAGTTCTCTCTCCCTCCATCTCTTCGATCTTTTTAACTCTTATCTCTCCTCCCTCACTCTCATCATTTATCAGAGCACCTCCTGCTGGCTGGGTGCCGCTGCTACTGCTCACAGCTGTTCAGATTTCCAGTGGGGGGTGGGGGTGTGGCTCAGAAAGAGAGAAGCTTCGGTGAAAGATCAGAGAAATGATCTAATCTCCCAAAGATGGGGTTCGCTGGGGAGGGCTCGTTGTTCGGATGGGGAGTCTAATGGAATTATATTTTCACAAATGTAAATATTTAAATGTGACACAAACATCAATCGTGTGTTCGTAAAGTTCTGCACTGTAAAGCGTTTGTAAAGGGAACGTAAGGGAAATCAGGTGCTCGGGTGATGCTGGAGATCGGGCGATGCTGCAGGGAAAGGTCTCTGAGGGTCAGCTGCTCTGCTCTGAGAGCGTTTGACAGGAAACATGTTTTTCTGCTTCACGATCAGATGTTCTCAGAGATGCTTTTCTCTCTCTTGTGATGAATGTGGAGCTTCTGCTTCCTGACCTTTGAGAATCCGAGGTGCTCCCCCTGACCTTTCACGAGCGTCACGCTAGCTCCGCTGCCGGACCGAGGGCAGGTGCCTCTTTATATTTGGATGGAGTCAGAATAAGCCCCAGGAAAGAATCTGAAGCATGTTTGTATGGGTTTAACATTCAGGATTATTTTTAAAAGCCATTAAACCGGGTTTCCCCAGTCGTTCTGAAGCTCGGTGCTAAAAGAACGTTGTTCTCGCACGGAGCCTCCTGATCTCCAGCAGTCTGGTTTGGGCTGAGCTTGGCTTGAGGTTCTTCTTGCTGTTTCAGCCGAGGGAGGGAGGTAGATTGTCCTGGTGCCGATCAAACAGACTGACAGATCCACACACACTCTCAGCTGGAGCCTTGGGAGAGAGAGATTAGAGCAGAAAGTCTCTCTCTCTCTCTCTCTCTGGGGATCTGAATAATCCTCAGAACTCTGACACTTGCTCACATCAATCAGGGTTCCTCCTCGTGAGGTTCCTCCGGACTCCAGTGATTGCTCTGATCAGGAGCTAGTTATCTCCAGCTCAGAACCTTGAGCAGACGCTGCTCCCGGACTGTGTCAGTAATTATTTATATTCTCGTTCAGATTAAACGATCAATAGAGCATCAGATTAATTCAGTTCAGGCGGAAGTGTTTACTGTTCGAATAGATCCCAGCGCTTCCTGAAGAGAAAAGCTAAAGAAGGATTTCACGAAGCGAACGGAAACAAGGCGCTAGAGTCTGACGGTGTTCTTTCTACACCAGAGAGTCAGCCGGAGCCCCAACAGCCAGAAGATTCAGATTCAGCGGATCGTGAGGTGACCACAGCGGAGATCACAGATCCTGCAGCTCGAGACCCAGGCGTCTTTAGAGAGAAAAGACACTGGTGTTCAGTCGGTGTTTCGTCGTGGACAATGCTACGTACGTTTTCCTTCGCATTCGCTGTGTCTGCTCATCGAACTGAGACGCCATCTCTTGGGGACCGTCTGCAAAGCGCCAAACTCTGACCGTACAGTACTCCATCCACGGCTTTTCATATGAACAACATTACTCAACAACATTCATTTATTTACGTTTGAGTAATTTAACCAGGCGCAGGGGGCAGCACTGTGCTGTTCCAGGTAGAAGGTTGCCGGTTCAAGGCTCGCCGGTGATCCTCCTGGAAGGAGTTTGCATGTTCTCCCCGTGCTTGCGTGGGTTTACTCCAGTTTCCCCTAAAAACATGCAGCTAGGTTAATGGAATAATCTAGATTCCTCTTCGGTGTGAGTGTGTGGTGCCCTGAGATGGACTGGCGACCTGTCCAGGGAGTACCCCACCTCTCACCCAATGTGACCGGCAGAGCCCCGTGACCCCGAAAGGGAATAGCCGGGTTGTGGAAACTGAACGAATTGATAATTTAACCATTTGATTTTATCTTTTTGCATAAAATGTACCAAATTAAAACCTTGAACCGTGAAAGTTCTGAAACTTTGACAGGAACAGTCTCCAAAACATGGTTCCTCTTATGATCGATACTTTCTCTCCCTCTCCCTTTGATGGAGCTGGAGCTTGGTGCTCCTGGAGGAGGAGAGATGTGTGTGTATATAGATATAGTTGATGAATTACCGAGCCTTGGAGTGGAAAAGGTTGAAAACCGTTGTTTTGGACGTTTTTATTCTGAATCACTGAGCCATCGTGAGCCCTGCTGCGTCCCAGCGGAACCGAAAACACCAATGTTCCTCACACCTGCAGAACCCATCCAGCAGAGAACGTCATGTGATCGTTAAAACGAAACTCCCAAACGTCCAGCTAATGTTTGGGGATCCAGATCCCCAGAGTCTTGCAGCGTTCTTCAGCAGCAGGTTCTTCAGCAGATCATTCATCCTCTTCTGATTCTCAGCTTCATAAACTTGTCATGAGCGAGAGTTTTTTCTCCTTCTGGTGACCTGCCAAACGCTGCAGAGAATCTGGGACACTCCTCTCAATAATGGAGCCTTTGTCTGTCCCTCCATCCCTCCATCATAAAGCAGGATCTACAGGCTCCTGCAGCTTTCAGAGTCTCTCTCTCTCTTCTAGAATAAACCCCTCATCATCTGAATCTTCTAACCGTCTCTTCTCTGAGTTTGTGCTGCTCACGTTACTCCTGGAGACCTCCTTTAGTTAGCTGTTACTGAAAGTAAGCGACTCACCGCAGGATGTTTCTCTGCTCGTCTGATCGATGTCCTGAAGATCTTCATCTTTCAATGAAAGGATGAACGTGAATGAACCAGAGCGAGAGCGAGGGGGCTTCAGCAGCTGAGCGACAATTCCTACGAACCAATCAATGCCCCCCCCCCCCCCAAATCATTCTTCACTGCTACTACGGCAACATGGATGAGGCCGAACCCTAACCCAGCTCTAAACTGAACTGTGTTTCAGTTTCACCGTCCAAACCTCCAACTCTATGCTAAACAGTGTTTCAGTTTCTCCGTCCAAACCTCTGACTCTATGCTAAACAGTGTTTCAGTTTCACCGTCCAAATCTCCAGTTCCACACTGAACAGTGTTTCAGTTTCACCGTCCAAACCTCTGACTCTATGCTAAACAGTGTTTCAGTTTCACCGTCCAAATCTCCAGTTCCACACTGAACAGTGTTTCAGTTTCACCGTCCAAACCTCTGACTCTACGCTGAACAGTGTTTCAGTTTCACCGTCTAAACCTCCAGCTCCACACTGAACAGTGTTTCCGTTTCTCTGTCCAAACCTCCGCTGGATATTAATCTCTCTGGTCACAGATGCTGCTGCAGATGTGATGTGTTCCTGACGCTGTGATTTTTCTCTTTTGTCAAGCGCTGTGATTGTGGTTTGACGCTGAATATTGAGCAGAGCGTTGTATTGTCAGGGTGAAGTGATGAGAGATGAGTTTCTGAGAAATTGATTGTGTTTCACACAGAACGTCGTGAGAGAAACGCCGTCGAGCTCTTTTCTCCTCCTCCACCAGGGTTTTTCTCGCTCATGTTTAGACGCATCTGGTTTCAGTAGAAAAAACACTGGAGATCTTCCGTGAACTCGGAGAGGAGAGCTGAGGTTCTGCAGGGTTAGGGTTAATGTTCCAGGCCTGGCTCAAGTATTGATGGAATATTTGATTAATCTAAGATAAAAGAAGACAGGTTTGAGGTCTGCTCCCAGTCGGTTCTCGAAGGCGTTTCACGCACGGAACGGTTGGGAGGAGCTTTGTGTTTACACACAGAGCAGATCTGATCCGAGCTGATGAGGTCAGCTCTGGAAGCGGAGAGATCATGAATAAAGGAGCGCCCCCGTGATCAGGATTCAGTGTGTGCTCCTGCAGGAAAACTGGAGAAGAGACGTGATGTTTGAACTCTGTGGAAATGTGTTGGTTCTACTTCTGAGAGCAAACACAGCCGTCTCTGAAAGGGGATTGGTTCTGAGAAGCTAAGGCTTGTTCCTGAAGGTTTTGTGCAGAAAGTTCAACAATAAAAGATTCTCATAGTTACAAGACCTTTTCCTGAAGTTCATCTAATCCTCTGCTTGATGGAGCAAACACTTGAAGGTGGTGATCAGGGTCCATCTCATCTCCTACAGTTCCGCACACTCTGAACACAACATCTCTTGATTTATCTGAACGTTATCAAACATTTAGAGCAACTGTTGAAGCCAGCGCTGCGTCGCTTCGGAGACTGAAAAGCAGGAGCTGCACCTGCTTCCAGGGGTTCATCAGTACTTTAAAACCATCTGATGCCGATTTGCATAAAAGATGCTTCTCTTTGGAATCGAGCAGTTAATGAACGCAGACAGATGTTCTACATCTGCTAGAGAAGATGATGAGCTCCCGCCATCGAAGCACCTGTGGCTGCGACGCTTCATGTGTTTCCTGCAGTTTCAGAAGCATCGAGGCTGAAAACCATCTTTCCTCTCAGAGAGGTTTATGTTGCGGGAAGCTAGCGTTCGTTCGGCTCGTAATGTGAGATTAGCTGAAAGCTGCATGAAAGAATCGCAGCCAATAATCAGTGTCTCTCGTATCATAAATTTGCTCTCTGACACTCCGCGATCTGCGCTACATGAAACACTTGTCTTTAACAAACTCCAAAGTTTTCGCTGCTTCGTTTTAAAGAGTCTCAGATTCAATGTGTAAACTTCCTTCGAGTGTGAATATCTTCCAGAAGGAGTTCTAATGCAGACTCCTGCTGCTTTCAACGAGTCATCTCTCTCTCTCCCTCCTTCTGTCTCGCCCTCACTCTCTGTCTCTCTCCCTCCCTCTCTCTGTCTCTCCCTCCCTCTCTCTCTGTCTCTCCCTCACTCTCTGTCTCTCCCTCACTCTCTCTTTCCCTCCCTCTCTGTCTCTCCCTCCCTCACTGTCTCTCCCTCACTCTCTGTCTCTCTCCCTCTCTCTCTGTCTCTCCCTCCCTCACTGTCTCTCCTCTCTCTCTGTCTCTCCCTCACTCTCTTTCCCTCCCTCTCTGTCTCTCCCTCCCTCACTGTCTCTCTCCCTCCCTCTCTGTCTCTCTCCCTCCCTCTCTGTGTGTTTTTTTCTGAGAGTCTGTGTCTGAAAGAAGCGACTAATGTCAGAAAAGCACTTTAAACAGAAGCTAATGCTAATGTGCTAATCGCTATTTCAGCTTTCAGAACAATAACAATGGATCACTTTGCCTCTTTTTTCCCGCCGAAAAGAACGACGAAAGGATGAATAATGTGCAAATTAGAGAGTGTTTCTGCTGCCTTCTACTGTCCGCCGGAAAAATTAATTTATCACTTTATGGCAAAATCCATAATGGAATAGCGTGAAGGTGTGCAGAGAGTCGGGGAAAGTCATTATAAACCGAATTATTTGTCATTTTGTGTCTCGTGATGTTCTGTTTGTGCTTCTGGAAACACTGACGCCTGCAGACATCATCAGAAAAACATGAAGAAATTAAAAATAGATCCATATTTGCTGGTGGCTCCTCTGCGGGTTTTATTTATTTCATTACCATCTCTTCCACGGAGTTCATCTTCTAATGAAACACTCTCAGGTAATTTGTTGCTCAGATGACACTGAGAAATGTGAGGCCTTTGCTGTAATCCTGTCTGAGCAGGCAACACCGATTCACACATAAAATATGTTTCATTTCACATTGGTATTAAATAGCGTTTAAATCTTCAATATGGCAAAAATCAGCATTAACGGCATGTCCAGCCGGCTGCAGCAGACTGCCAAGCAGTGTTATATTTCATTTCTATTGACCTCTCTGATTGTAAAATCAATTCCCAGCAGCTCCTGGCTCCGGATCCGAGCGCGGTGCGTCTGCGCATGCGCGTCTGTGAGATGACGAAAACGTTAATAACTCATCAATACAGGCCCTTCCTCTCTCTCTCTCTCTCTCTCTCTCTCTCACACACACACACACACACACACACACACGCACACACACACACACAGAGAGAGAGAGAGACTTGTGCCAACAGACACACGGTTTAGTTTTCAATGATGCCCAAAGTAAACCCTGCTCGTGTCAGAGCAGCAGCAGCAGCTTGATTACAGGTGAACATTGTTCTCTTCTCACATCAAAAGGTCGGAGCGAAGAAGGAGATCTTTATTAAAAACCCAAAGGAGTCGCTTCACTGTTGGTTCTGCTCCAGTTTACAGACGGATCAAAGCAGAGTTATTCATGTTAAACACCATTCAGCTTGGTTTGCTCCTTTCTCCTGCATTCCTCGTGTGTGCGTGTGTGTGTGTGTGTGTGTGTGTGTGTGTGGGGTCTGGTTCGTGGGTGAGGAGTCTCTCTCTCTCTCTCTCTCTCACTCATTACTCTTCATCAGGGACGAGTCACAGGACGATGCTCTGGACAAACTCAGATTCATTGAGCTGCTGGCTGCGGCTAATTGAAAGGAATTGAGGGTCTGCTTGTGTTGAAGACATTTCGAGGAGCGCTGGAGCTGGCATCTGGAGGAGCAGAAGCTCTTCAGCAGCACCTTCAGCCCGAGTAACTCCTCCAGAACTACAACGAAATTTACCGCAACAAATGATGAAGTAGACTGACTTACTCTAACTAAACATCACTTTATTTTATTTTTATTTTTTTGAGAGAGAGAGAGAGAATCCCTCCCTCACCGAGAGCTGAGCTGTCAGGAGGCTGTGACACACCTTTCGTCTCCTTCACTTTATTCCTCTGTCAGCTCAGGAAGAACCAACACCTGCAGCAGAGAAACCCACTGCAATGAGAGAGAGAGGGAGAGAGAGATAGAGAAAGAGAGAATCATCATAAACCTGAATGATTTGCTAAACGATGGAGCACAGAAGCCCAAACTCTCTCTCTCTCTCTCTCTCTCTCTCCAATTTGTTCATGGCCACGAGGGCGATCCAGGCGACACACACTCGGCCGCAGGAGGAGTGTAACGAGCCTCTCAGGACACACACTGGACCAGACACACTCCTCCGCTCAGACTCTGATCCCTCGCTCCCTCCTCACTCTCCTGCACGCTCTTTCTACTGAGAAAAAGAGAGAGCACGTTATGTTTCTCTTCTGTACTTGGTTTTTTAGGTTATATATATATTCATTTATTGTTTCCATTTCCTAATCTGTATTTTGTCATTGTTTGTGTATAATTTTAATATATATATATATAATTTTTTTATCTTTCATTTTTTATTATTCAGCTAAGTGTAGTAATGAATGTTATTAGGTCCTTTAAATTATTCAATCTATTTCTATATTTTATAGTTTAAACGCTTTATTTGATTTGCTTAAAATATTTAAATTCTTAAATTTAATTATACTAATGTTATTCGATTCTCATTTGAATTGGATTGGCAACGTTCTCAGGAGAGGAGTCAGCAGACCTGATTCAGTAGTTCCTTGAGGTGGACAGACAGCCTCCCCTGCTGCAGCAGATCGGTACTGCACCCACACCTTCCAAAAGGTCATGAAGCTGAAATATAAATATATATATATAAATATATGTATATAATATTTTTTTGAAAATCTGAAATATTTAAAATATTATTCAAACCTAGAATTTTTTAGTTTGGTCAGTTCGTTTTATATTTCTATTCATCTTTAGACAGATGCTTTAATATAAAATATGATTTGATTTTGACGAAATAATTGCAGTCTGAAGTACCTGTAAAAATACTACTATTCAAGGGTATTTTTTTTTTCGTTTTCGTGATCTGCTCAACATTTCAAGAAATACATGTTTCCCTCCGCGTTTTGCTTCTGAATCCTGAAATTCCTGAGATTTCTAATTATATGAAAATAAAGCAAACCAGACCTGAGGTGCAGCCATTATCTTCTCTGAAGAATGTAACAAAAGTAGAAATAAATCTGACAGAAATACTACTGCACATCATAAACGATGATCGACGCCTGTTCTCCTTCAAGTCCATGAAAGGCAGCGAGCGTCCCTCGGTTTAACCTCTCGCCCCGTCACCTGAACGCTATGTGCGGCGGTGGAAACGCGTGACGTCACTAACAGCCCTTCCACGCGTGTGTTGCTGTTCCCTGCGCACGCGCGCATTCTCTAGGCGGAGAGTCTCTGTTCAGATTCCCCGTCGTTGATTGGCCACATGAGGGATGCGCAAGTGTTTGCGTCATAGGTGGGCGGGGCCAGTAGATCTGACTTCTGTAAGAAAGAGCGGAAGCAGCGCGCCGTCAACGCCAGCCCTCACCCGCAAAACATCCTAAATATTATTAAAAGGATGAAGATTTGGACGTCTGAACATGTTTTTAAGTAAGTGATCTTTTATTGACCGGTTAAAGAGAGGTTACGAGCGGATTCTGTCTGTACCTCGACTGTTCGAGGAGGCACGAGGCGCCAAGTCCAACCGTCTCAGAAAATAAAAAAAGCCGATTGCTCGTGATTTAATGAAGAAATGTGAATTACACGAGACTCGAGTGTGAGCTATGAGATGGTTTAGTGACGTGAAGGCGAGCTTAGCACACCTCAGTGCTGTCTGAGTGATGATCTGTGATTAAATGACATCAAGCCACAACGGACTATTAATAACGTTAACCGTTACCGAGCTACCGTCGAGCTACGGCTTCGTGGTGTTCGTTGAGCTTTCTTGAGCGAAAAAACGGGTTTTATCCGGTTTGCTCCCGTATCCTTGGCAGCTGAAGCACGCTGGTGGAATGCGGGCGGAGCTGGTGTGGAAATGTGGTTCATTTAGATCAAATAACGGCGATTAAACCGAGTTTGCTTCCCGTGCCCAGTGTTCTGTTCGGGGAGACTTTGGTGGCGTTTGTGAGTGGAGCGTTCTCGTTGGGTGATTGTGAGTCACTCCGGAGGGAGTCGATTCCTCAAAGATTCATGACCATGGCCTAGAGAGATTATTGTTCTCGTGGTTTATTTGTTTATGGATCATTCACAGTTGTTCCTGTATTATTTACTGAAACAATAAGCATTACAGAATTGAAAGTTTCTATTGTTTTTTTCTTATTAATAAAAACTTTATATTGTATAAATGCACGTTTTACGGCAAAATACTCAAATCATAAACAAAATAAAATTCTGAACATATTTTAATGTCACAAAGGTATTAACACTAGGTCAATGTGTATGAGGATAAGGGCTTAACAATGTAAAGGGTATATTTGATTTATAAGCTTGAAAATACGTTTTTTTTGTGTAAATGTACATTTAGACTCTTAATCGATTCAAGTGCTCAGATACTTCAGAGAAAGAGCCTCCTGCAGATTGATTCCGAGAGGAATGTTTTTTGGAGGACAGAACGGCTTGGGTAAAGTTGAGTTAAGTTTTTCGGTAGGGGCCACACTGAAAATTTATTGGTCTTAATTAGTTTAAATGTTCAGTAAATAACCAAAGGCATATAACAATAAATGAACAGTGCTTTAGAGTCGGTCAATTTCTAATTTAAATTTTTTTAGGCCGCGGGTGAGACAGGATGGCCATTAAGAATCAGACCATAAAGGAATCGACTCGTTTGATTCTAGAACCCTGGCTCCGAGTCGAGCTGATGAAACGCGAATGACAGAATGTGCACGTGACCCCCAGGCCCTCGTGCGCGCGCACGTTGTGGAAGTCTCCTTGACAGCCTGCCGGCGACCTTTCCCCTACATGGACTTTTGCCGGAAGTCTTGTTCTCACGTGACCGCTGGCTGCCAGGCGCTTCCGGTTTAATTCCATCCAGCTGTGGTTTGTTCTTTAAAAGTCCTTGGGTTTATAATTACTTAATTTGAGATAACTTTGTTATGATTAATAGAAGAAAGAATCATGTTTGAGCGGAAGAAAGATAATTTAGGATGAGTTTATAAGTTATTTAAACATCAGTGACCGTATAAAGATGAACTGGGATCAGTCAGAGCGATCTGTTTTATTGAATGTTGGTATCGTATCTCCATCTGGGGCGGCACATGACTGATAACATGTTATCCGGATTGCTAGGGAGAACGCTGATGTTTCAGAAGGATGGGCGGTCAGAGGGAGCAGTGGGTTCCTCTGGTTTCTCGCTAATAATCCAGTGTAATAGCAGATGTCCAAGTAACAGATACAGAGCTCCGAATGTTTCTGGGTGTGTTGTGTAACGCGTGTCGGTCCCGTGATGAGCGGCGGCTCTGGAACAGATTTAGCTCAGGCAGACGGTAAGGGGTTACATAACGCAGCTGGTGAACGCCAGGCACGGCTCACTGCTGCACTGGAGCTCGAGAAGTGGCTCTGAACCAATCAACCAGGAGCTTTTTTAAAGGGTCTCTTGTGCGTGTTTGGATGTGCTCATAGCGTTGGTTGGCATCTGTAAAGAAGTGAATAAATCTCCTTCAGGGTTTTTCCTGAAGCGCCATTTCAGGAAAAGCGAGAGGAGCTCAGAGCACTGCTTCACCGCCGGAGCCCCCCAGTGAACTCTTCCCTTAGGCCCTGCGAGTGCTTTTGTTTTCCTTCCAGAGATATTCACTGGATTTGAACTTTTTAATAATGGAATTAGAAACTCTAAATGAAATTAGGAATGTTACAACCTGTCGCAGCTTTATTAATTATTACAAGAAATAAAGGTTTTTCCACATTTGTTCTGGAGGGGTTGTTGAAGGAGACCCTTGATTTGCTCACTGCGAGGAGAGGAAGAGCTTCTCTTCTGGTCTCACTAACGCTGTCTCTCTCTCTCTCTCTCCCTCAGTCATCCGTGGGAAACCGTCACCCAGGCGGCGATGCAGAAGTACCCGAACCCCATGAACCCCAGCGTGTTTGGCGTAGACGTTCTGAAACGCAACATGGATGCACAGGGACGACTCCACAGCACCCGTCTGCTCAGCACTGAGTGGGGACTCCCCTCCATCGTTAGATCGGTACAGTCTCTCTCAAAATCATTAGATCTGATCATGTCAACGCTGACCCTCCCTCGCTCTTCTCCAGATCATCGGTAACTGCAGGACCTGTACGTACATCCAGGAGCAGTCCACCGTTGATCCTAAAGAGAAGACCTTTGAGCTGCAGTCCACCAACGTGAGTATCACAGTCAGGATCAGACTGCCATCAGCTGTGCCCTCACCCAGGAGCAGTTCATGATGGCAAGAGGGCCATTGAGATGTTGGTCATCGTCATCAATTAAACTGACCCAAGGGTGGGAGGTGCATCCGGCTCCTGCTCGAGGAGCATTGTGATCACGCTTCACTCCCATGACTTTCCCTGTTCTCATCCTGCAGATTACCTTCACTAACCTGGTGTCTGTGGACGAGCGACTGATCTACCGGCCGCACCCTGAGCACCCGGACAAGTATGTGCACAGCACACGTTCTCTCTCTCTCTCTTTCTCCTCTCTAGTCTTATCTTTAGTCCACTCCTCTTCACTTTCCACTAATTTCATGGGGCACCAAGTGGTGGAGTTGTTCAGTTGGAGCCCCGCCCTAGTGGAATGTTGCCAGGTCCGTTCCGCCGTTGTGGCCTTGGCCAAACCCCTTCACTCGCATTGCCCTGAATGGATGTGTGTGACTGGTGGGGTGTGTTTGGTGGTGGGCAGAAATGCTAGCCATGTTACGGCAGACTGCCCTAGGTCTAGGGATGGGTACCAAAACCCGGTACTAAATCAGCCCCGGTGCCTAATTATGGAAGACTGGAGTATCGATAAGCTCTGTACTGGAGAAATGCAACAAGATCCTATTTCTCATTGCTGAATAAACGTGACCGAGCATATTTTACTTGAGCGGCCTTGTGTAATTTGAGATAATATTACTGATGTAAAGAATGAAAGATCTAAAGTGTGATTATATTTCAGCCGTGTGGACGCAGATGTGCTCAAGGCTGAAACACAAGCAGTTTATGAAAACAGTGCATTATGTGCAGACAGAGTTCAGACAGGACGACAGAAACATCACTTGAGGTCTCTCTAAATAATGTCTTATAATGTTCAAAATGTAATAAATAAATAAGTTAAAAAGATTAGAACTTTTCTGCAGTAGCTCCGTACCCCTTTAGACACCATGCCTCTAAATAAGTGCCTATAAATAAATGAATAGTTGATTTTTTTTTTCTTACCAAAAATGTGTTCTACATAATGATTTTTATCAAGAATCAGGTTCTTTTTTTATACGTGAAACGATCCGCTTGACGTGATGGATTTCTTGGGCAAAGACGCAGAGAGATCCGTGATTTTGTTTGGTTCAATCATTTCTCATTTTCATATAAATAAACAGTAATGAAAAACAAATGTGTTTTATTTGCATTTAATTACATTGACATGGCATGAATTAATATTGAGTTTGTTCAGAACATATTGTAAAAATTTGTTAAGAAGCTGTTTCACTGCGATATAGAAATATAGCTAAAACAAGCTAATAATTTTTGATTGAAACTAAATAATTGTCACAGTCTTGGTCTCTCTCTTTCTACAGCTGCTGGTGATTCTTTGGTCTCTGCTCTGTTGCCAAATTAATTTTTTTTATTCAGAACACAACAAAAAGTACAGATAAGAGTACCGTATTGATGCGGTATCGATAAAAGTAGTAATACCATTAAAATCTTACCGATAGCCTTCTCTACCCGGGGCGGCACAGGGCTACCAAGGTGCTCATCAGCAGTAGTGTGTGAATGAAGAATGCTCTGGAAAGCGCCATATACATTTGTTTAAAATTAACATGATCTCTCTCTGTGTCACCGTTTATCCGAGTGAAAGAGGGGAATGTAAAGATTAAAACAGCCGTTGGATTGTTTGGGTGAGCTTCAGGGAGTAGAACATGAACCTAGCCATCGTGAGGTCACAAGAGTGGATTAAAGTAAAACTAAAGGAGGCTGTAGAAATGGATCGATTGCCTCTGCTATTGTTAACGTTAGCGGTGGTCTCTGTTAGTGATGAAGGCTAGCGAACTGTTGGCATTAGCATGACTCTGACTCCTGTGTTTCTCTCAGGACGATGCTGACACAGGAGGCCATAATCTCAGTGAAGGGTGTCAGTCTGAGCAGCTACCTGGAGGGACTCATGGCCTCCACCATCTCCACCAACGCTGGAAAGGTCAGGAAACCCTTCAAACAAGTGATCGGCCATTTACATTTATGTATTTAGCAGACGCTTTTATCCAAAGCGACTTACATTGGGAGTAAACATCAAGCGGTTTGGTACAGAGTGGATTGATCAGAAGATATACACATAGAACACTTTCAAGATAGTACAGAAAATTATTTCAGATCAGTGCTTCAGAGGGTTTTTTTTATTATTATTATTATTAAGTTACGTTAGTAAGTTCTCTCAAAGAGAAGAGTTTTTAGCTGCCTTTTGAAGACGTAAAGAGATTCAGCTTTCTGTAATGGGACGGCAATGGAATTCCACCAGCCAGGAACTGTGAAGGAGAAGGTCCTGGTGAGAGATTTTTTTTTTCTGAGATGGGACCACCAGACGCTGTTCATTTTCCGAACGGAGGCATCTGGAGGGGATGTAGAGCTGGAGGAGTTCGTGGAGGTATGAAGGAGCGGAGCCTGTGACTGTCCTGTATGCCAGCGTCAATGATTTGAACTTGATTCGAGCCTCAATGGGGAGCCAGTGGAGAGAGATGAGGAGAGGGGTGACGTGTGCTCTTCTTGGTTCCTTGAAGATCAGTCGAGCTGCCGAGTTCTGGATCATCTGAAAGGGTCTGACGCACATGCAGGAAGTCCAGCGAGAAGAGCATTGCAGTAGTCGAGTCTTGATATGACCATTGCTTGGACCAGAAGTTGGGTTGAATGTTCTGTGAGGAGATGTCTGATCTTTCTGATGTTGAACAGGCCGAATCTCCAAGATCAGTTTTAGCAATGTGTTCCTTGAATGTCAGTTCCTCATCGAAGATCACTCCAAGGCTACGAGCAGAGGCGGATGGAGAATGTCGACGACCCTAGCTGTATGGTGCAGTCATGCTGGACAGTGGAGTTTGCAGGGATAACCATCAGTTCGGCCAATCAGAATCTCTGAATGCTCAGCCAATCTTGTTGCGGTCAGGGCTGATGTGAGTTCCTTGTTGTTTCAGGGGCGCGAGGCCATGGAGTGGGTGATAAGACGGCTGAACACAGAGATCGAGGAGCTGGCGCTGACCGCGCGAGGAACCATCCGCGTGCCCATGGCTGCCGCCGTTGGTGCTGATGAATGACCTCGGCTCCATCTCCGTGGTTACCATCAAAGGGTCCCATAAATACTACCGTCTACATTAGATGCCATCGGGAGCCGCAGAGCACTGCTTCAGACGCACAAACAGAAGGGGAGGGGGTGGAGAGATGGACGTTGAAACCGAGACGCCCTCTGTCCGTTAAACATTAGGAATATTCCCCGTGTAATTTATCTTATTAAAGCCTCTATTTATTGATGAGCGGCTGCAGAAGATCTTGTGAAGAATGGTCTCAGCCGCCGCCCTCTCCTTCTTCAGAACCGGACCGGAACGAGGTGCAAGAGGACCATCTCTGACTTCCTGCAGAGCAAATGCAGGTGGTATGAAATCACATGACTGTCAGCTGATCCACAAGTAAAGCATCATGGGAATTGTAGGAAGTTTGGAGCTAGAGTCTGGTTATTTGTTTGTTGGTTTAAACCGGTGACTGGCATGCGTTATTTAAGATGGGATGTAATTGGTTAACCTTGGCTCAGAGCTTCAGCAAAGAGAAGAGAGTTTAGCATGTGACCAGCGATTGCTGCTGATGAGGGAGATGATCATAGACGAGTGTGAGAGCATCAGCTTCATCTCTGGACCTTCATTCAGAACCAGTTTCATCTCAGGGGAGTGTGCTGCAGGACATTGATGTGTGATTGGTAAATAAAGGATCGTTCACACTGAGTCCTGGCTGCTGTAGGGTCTACTCCTGCACAAGTTACTGGAAGAAATCTGACCACTCATAAACACAGGTGCTGGTCATAATATCGTGGAATGGCACTTATTTCAGTAATTCTGTCAAGAAGAGAAACTATTATACTACATTCATTCTGCACACACTGATCATTTAGACGATTATAACTGACAACTAAAGAAAATTACAAAATCATTCTCAGAAAACGAAAATTCCACCTTGAAAAACCTGGTGCCACCGATAAACACCTTGCACAAGAAGGCTGTGGCCAAGTGCTTTGATGGGGAAGAAAAGATGTGGTAGCAAAAAAAAAAAAGCATTATTAATAACTGCCCCCTGGAGAGGATTGTGAAACAAAACTCATTTAAGATTAACAAAGAACCAGTTCTTCAAAACACACCACAAAGAGATTGGTTTCAGTCAGTGGTTCACAGTTGCTTCATTTAATTCTGAAAAGAACACGACCGAGGTTACAAGGAACACAATCGTCTTGATGGAGCAAAACTTAATAAGGATATTTTACAAAGGGAGGGACGTTTTGGTTCACACATGTTATTCACATTTTGCGAACCATACTCCAATATGTTAATGGACCAGAAATACTCCAAAAAACAACAACACTGTGACAGAAAACAAGAAACAAAAACTGTGTGCATAAAATCTTTTGACGAGAACACTCATCGAGACGTCTCACCAGCAGCAAATCTCCTTGTGACTAACTAACTGCTGGTGAGGGCAGGACTGTCTGGTGTCGCCCCCTTGTGTATTCCACTGTCAACGAGCAGTAACCAATGGCGTGTCTCCAGTTTGGCCATGATTTAATACAACACCTTTAACTCAGTTACAGGGCTGGAGTGTCTTCAACTTTATTTCATGGTTAAACATAAAACTGTTTTTTAAAAGTAGTAAACCGCGGCCCTGTTAGCAAGCAAAGAATTGTGTTTCAATACTTTATCCATCTTAATAATGGCCGCACAATCTTTTACATATTAAAGGGAACCCTGTAAAGGTACTTGCTTAATTACACGGCAAGAATTATTTGGTTTAATCGCATCCTCTGTTATCAATCATCTATTGGGAAAACAACAGCACATTGTTTTTGTTGTTTTTTATCAATTAGCCGCCATTGATCTTTTTTTACAATGTAATTATTCCATTAGTAAACGTCC
Organism: Danionella cerebrum; assembly: GCA_007224835.1. Taxonomy (NCBI): domain Eukaryota; kingdom Metazoa; phylum Chordata; class Actinopteri; order Cypriniformes; family Danionidae; genus Danionella; species Danionella cerebrum. Next base: position 111,900 of record SRMA01026911.1, read on the forward strand.
TTCCAGTTACCTTTTTAGCTTAGACATCAATTAATTTATTTGTAAAATATTCACTATATCTGTCTAGCAATAATTTCTTCATCAGAAAACGGTTAAATATGTTCCATTACTTACAAGGTACAAGAATTATCACAAACTGTTCCTTCAATCCACCTACCGCCTTCTCAACCGGGTAGATTCCTTTCGTCACTTCCGTTTCCGTTATGTTGCACGATATTTCCTCCAGTAACCAATAGCATTTATTCTTACTCCCGTCAACCAATCGCGAGGCAGTTTGCAGTTAAAGGTAATTCAAAAGTGAGCCGTTTGAAATCAAACAGTCGCTGTCTCTTCGGAGAACTCTCGCGCTTTCTTTCGCTGATAAACCGATATTCACCGAGTTTCTCAATATCTATAGCACTTTGGGTCCCGCAACGGATGGTTAAGATTCGTTAACGCAGTGTGCGGAAAATCGTATTTTTGTGAATATTTTTGAACGGATTTCACCGTGTTTCTTCGGGGGAAGGTAGGTTTACTTTATCTTTTCGACGCTCGTTACTTACTGCAGCGTTTAGTTAAATCTGTAAATATTCACTGATTAAATCCTAGAATAAACGTGATGCTCCTGGTGCAGTGTCGTGATTGTTCAGTCAACATTCAGGGTTCATGTTATATTAATCAATATTGTGGCGTATTGGTGGAGCTGGTCATCTTAACCAGAAGGTTGGCGGTTCGATCCCCGCCGTTGTGGCCTTGGGCAAACCACTTCACCCGCATTGCCCTGATGGATATGCGTGACTGGTGGGGTGCGAGAGGCGCGAAATGCCAGCTACGTTCCGTCAGACTGGCCCAGGGTACCAAGGTGCTCATCACCAGTAGTGTGTGAATGTAGGGAGTAAATGGAAAAAGGCTTATATGAATTGAAGGTGTTGTTGTTGTTGTTGTTGTTGTTGTTGTTGTTGTTGTTGTTATTATGTTGGCTATTGTTATTGCTCCTAAACTTATTATTATAGTTGTGATTTCAGATAATGGCCACTATTTCTAAAACCAAAGCAAGCAAAGACCTGAAGAGTCACCCAGGTGATCGAGAAAAGGTGACCTAAACCTGGATTATTATTGTTAAAGTAAATATTCCTTTGATTGTTGTGCTGTTTGTAATATTTCTTACAGCTTTCACACTTGTAGTTATCTGTTTGTTTGTATTTATTGTTTTGTTTGTGACCCATAACTTTCCTAAATATCTTGGATGTTCTCTATGTGCAGAGGAAGCGAGAGCTCATAGACCATCTGTGTTCCCTCAGGTTTTGTCTAGCGGACCCAAGCGGGTTCCAGTGTCCCATAGCATCCAGAAACCCATGCCCTCCTCACACACGCATGTCCTCAGTGCAGCATCAGGACCGCAGCGTGTCCAGCGCCCTGCCAACACTCCCAAACCTCTGAAGAACCCTGCTCCTGGAGACCAGAATGTGGATCCAGAACAGCAGAAACCACCAGCAGCAGCTCCAGTCAAACAGGAAACAACCCACCGTAAGAGCCTCCGTTGATTCTCCCTGTGTGGTGGGGGTGGGGGGGGGCATCTCAGATGGCAGTGGTTCAGATGGTGGTCTGCTAGAAACCACACTAGTGGCGAGGAACCTTTTTTTATCCTAACTAAACTGAACAACATTAAAAGAAATAACTGTCTTTAAATTCCAGAGCCTTCGTCCAGTGTATCCTCTGTAGCTCCCGGCACTGGAACGTCTACTTCTGCAAAGTACGCAGTCTGAGTATTAGTGCGTTGATTCGTGTTGGTGTCCACTACTGATGTTCTCTTGCCTCAGGAAAGCCTGGAGTCTGGAGAACTTTGACATCGGCCGTGCCCTGGGCAAGGGGAAGTTCGGCAGCGTGTATCTGGCTCGCGAGAGGCAGACCAAGTTCATCCTGGCGCTGAAGGTTCTTTTCAAGAAGCAGCTTGAGCGAGCCGGCGTGGAGCATCAGCTACGCAGGGAGGTGGAGATTCAGTCTCATCTCAGGTGAGGAGCACGGTCATGGGTCTTTTAAAGAGCTCCAGTCCTTGGGTGACCGTGCGCTCTCTCTCCCTCCCAGGCACCCAAACATCCTGCGTCTGTATGGCTACTTCCACGACGTGGCGCGGGTCTATCTAATCCTGGAGTTTGCTCCTAAAGGAGAGCTATACGGAGAGCTGCAGCGCTGCGGGACCTTTGACGACAAGCGCAGCGCCACGGTAGCTCCCCTCAGATCTGATCATGAGCTCTGTGAGGAGCAAAGGCTGGGCTCCAGTACAGTGATGGGAATTTAAAATAATATATTCCAGAGAAGACAGGAGAGGGCTTGAAGTCCAAATATTTACAAAGAGTTTCGTGAAAAACGCATTACAGATATTTCTGGGTTGTTCTAACTGCATTACACAACAGCAAAGCGTTCCGTCGTCATGCGTTAGCTCACACGCGTCCTCCTTTGTGACCCTGCCTTATATATGTTCTTAAAAAATGCAAATTAACGTAGTTAAAAATGCAAAAACGGGCGTAGTTCCGTTTGCCTCTGGCCTTTTGGGTGACCAACGTGAGCCGTTCACCTCCTGCAATGGTGGATTGTCTTTGATCCTCTGCACAGAGAAAAAGGCTCTCGGGGGGATAACACAGGTCTATAAAAGTATCCTATTGATTAAATTCAAGTAACAAAAGAAATACACGATTATCACTCATTTATAACTCTGTTTAATATTTCACTTGATACTCAAATAATTATAACATGATGCGCCACGTAGTTAGAGAAAATGAAACTGTTGGGAGAAACCTAAATTATCCTTCCACGGGGAGTCTTGGGAATGATGCTTTATATAGAGCCATGAGTGCATATGAGCTAGCGGAGAAACGAGACCTCGCTGACGGTGCGCTGGTAAACATCTGCAGTTTGCTCCGGCTGCAGGGGCATGAACCAAACGTTACTCTGGGAGCAGAGCTCGAACGACAAGATGGAGGTGGTCATTAATCAGCTGCTACAACGTAATTAAAGTGGCGACATTAACCTCCTTCTTTTGCGATTAGGCTCTTTTAATTTATTAGAGGACCCGAGGTGATTGAGCCAGGCGTCTGGACACCTCCACGGTCTGGGCAGTGCCTCAGAGGATAGGATTGTCTTCAACACCTTCTGTCTTTACTCGAACTCCACGCTTGTATGATCTCAGACCCGTGTTCCTCTCCACGTGAGAACCCTGCTCTGTCAGGGCTCTGGAGCTGAACGGTTCTCTGAAAATTCCTGCCGTTTGTGTTTCAGTACATCATGGAGCTGGCGGATGCTCTGAGCTACTGTCACTCGAAGGATGTGATCCACAGAGACATCAAGCCTGAGAACCTTCTGCTGGGAGCCAATGGGGAGCTGAAGATAGCAGACTTTGGCTGGTCCGTGCACACGCCATCTTCGAGGTAGGGCTCTAGGTGGTTCTGACCTGCAGGAAGTGAAACGCTGATCCAGCTCTGATCCGTCGTATCTCTCCTGATGATCAGGCGCTCGACGCTGTGTGGAACGCTGGATTATCTTCCTCCGGAGATGATCGAAGGCAAGACTCACGACGAGAAGGTGGACCTCTGGAGTCTGGGGGTGCTGTGCTACGAGTTTCTGGTGGGGCGACCACCCTTTGAGACCAAGACCAACGAGGAGACGTACCGCAGGATATCCAGAGTGAGGCCTCCGGATGCAGTGTCTCAGATATTATGCTTGGTGTCCCGCCATTAACCAAACCTTCTGTTCTCGCGTCCAGGTGGAGTTCGCATATCCGTCGCATGTCAGCGAAGGCAGCAGGGACCTGATCAGTCGACTACTGAAGCACAACCCCGTGCTCCGCCTGCCCATGAAGGGGGTCATGGAGCACCCGTGGGTGCTGGAGAACTCTACCAAGAGACCCACAGCACAGAACATCAGCAGGGCCACCTGAGGAGCGTCGAGATGCTGTGAATTACGTGTGTTCTATGTGTCGTGCGGTTCTTTGTGTCTGTAAATATGTAATTAAGACGGAACAGAATGTTTTACCAATACTTGAACCAATAAATGACCTTTGTTTTATTATCGTGTCGAACAGATTTCAGTGTGGAGCTTTTAACCGATGCCTCGCTGTCTAATTGAAAATAAAGTTTTATTATTCAAGTAGAAAATGTTCTCTTGCTTGATGTAATGCTTTTGTTTTCTCTCACATTCCTGTCGGACTTTTCCATCTGGTGATGAATGAGAACATCTCACCAGCTCTGAGGTGCTTCATTTGCTGTGGCTCCTCCTACGCTAAGGTGACCAATCATCCTTTTTTACATGGACATGTCCACTTTATACGTCCGGGCAGGTTTTATAATTTACAAAATTACTCCACTTGTGGACTGGACCGTACGTACTGCGAGGTTGAAAGATGAAGACAGGATTTTTTTGTTTTTTTTATGTTCAGTTAGTATTTAAAAGTGATGTTAGGACCAAGTATGGAGTGACCCATACAAGGAATTTGACCCATCCAAGTGCACACACACAGCGGAGAATAAACACACACCGGGAGCAGTGGGCAGCCATGGCTGTGGTAACTGGTGACTTGCTCAAGGTCACCACAGTAATGGTTGTCTCAAACGAGAGAGAGTTTCAACACTCATCCCACCTTCGACTCCCAGTGGAGCTGGGGATCGAACCAGTGACCTTTTGATCTCCAGTCAATCACCTGATCCACTAGGGCCACGAATAATGAAGTATGTTCATCATCATCATCCTCCGAGGAGCCTGTCTGAATTTGTGTCTGTCTTAATTAATCTGTGTTTCGAGGTTAAAGATTCGGCTGTGGGTGGACCAATTTAAGGCCCTTGTTCAGTAAGAAACCCGATCATTCCAGTAAAAGAAATGGATGGTTGCGTCGCTGGAACAGGGAGGAATAAAAGTCTGATGCTCGTTCAAACACAACCTGGAAATAAATAAGCAGCTCTTCTCTGTGAGCCTGCAGTTCATCGTGTAAAGACTCCTTTCAATCAGAAACTCGAAGAAAATGGTTCACTGGAACATTTCGTGTCGTTTTTTTAATATAAATCTATTCACGTGCTCAAGTTCGTTTAATTTATATAGCGCTTTTCACAACAGACATTGTCTCAAAGCAGCTTTACAGTAAACCAACAAGTTTAAACTCAACAAAGTGAAAAGAAATTAATTACTAAGTGGTGTACATGTCCCTGATGAGCGAGCCTGGGGCGACTGTGGCAAGGAAAACTCCCTTTTGGAAGAAACCTTGAGAGGAACCGGACTCAAAAGGGAAACCCATCCTCATTTGGGTAACAACAGCAGTGTGATAAACTATGGTATAAACATATGATCTGGTAGTATGAACAGATAATATAGTATAAACAGATGATATAATAATATAAACATAAACAGAAAATATAGTATAAACAGAAGATGACTGTGTTAGGTGTAGGTCCAGGTGCTCACCGGCAGACGGCGCCATTCCATCTTTCTCTCGAGGTTTCTAGGATGGAAAGTTTTCACTAAACGCAAAATAATTTGTGCTAAGGTTTTAATCTTAAAGCTCTTTCCTTTACTATTAGGACCTTCGCAGCTGTGTTCGTTAAATTCTGGAAATGACGCAAAATGTGAAGTTGCTTAAATTTGTTATTAACCAACTTCAGTGAGTGGTTATTGCGGGTAACGTTGAATATCGTTTTCACTGAACACAAATACATCGTAAAACAGTTTTCATTCGGTGACCGTGTAGAAGGCGCGAGCTAGCGCCGGTCGAACCGGAACTTCCGCTCCTCGTTTGCGGCCAGGGAGAGAGAGAGAGAGAGATGTGAGTAAACAAGTTTATATTCTCTCTTTTTCGGTTTCGGCTGATCATACTAAGCTTCCAGCAGAGCATTCGAAGCTCGGGTTCCTTCAGTAAAACAGACGAGTGATAAACGATCCGTCCGCTCGCGGGAAATGCTTCTGTACAAATCGGCCCAGATGCCTTGCCCTGGGTCACCAAACATTACCGTTAACATTACCTCTTTCTCTATATTTTGAAATGTAACATTTAATACTGTGTAAAAATTAGCAGTTTTACTAGCTGTTGATGAGTAACCCCTCCTCCCTGTGACCCACGTGATCCCACCCCTATAACCGCTACTAAGCAACTAAAAACTCTTCTCTTTCGAGAGCAATTACTAACTTAACTTACAAAAAAAACCTCTGAAGCACTGATCTGAATTCATTTTCTGTACTATCTTGAAAGTGTTCTATGTGTATGTCTCTGATCAATCCACTTTGTACCAAACTGCTTGATGTTTTCTCCCAATGTAAGTCGCTTTGGATAAAAGCGTCTGCTAAATACATAAATGTAAATGTAAACCACAATGGTACGATCGATGATGACGTACATCAGGAAGTGACGACTCCGAAGTGTTTTTTTAATTGATGCCTTTCATCAAAGCTGTGTCCCAGTCCAGGTTCTAAAAGCCTCCGGAGGGTGCTTCCTCTCCAGTCTTCAAGGTTGCGGCTTGGGAGGATCCTCCGAAGGCTGCAAAACCCCTCGGTAAATGGGACGCCTCTCATTCTTCTTCTGTTGTTCTTTTGGCAGTTTGCTTGTAGTACATTAGCGCCACCAGCTGGATCACTAGTTTGGATCCCGAAATAAATGAAACGTTCTTGTATTATTTCTATTTTTCTTTAAGTGATTCTTTTATGTTTATGTTTTGTGTCTGATAAATTTGTAAGGTCTGTTATGGTAAAAATATACCTTCTCAATTGATAATAAACACTGGAGACCGTTTGAGAGAGAACACAGCAAATGCGGCTATTTATTACAAAGATTTATCAATCAATGGCATTTCAACACACGTGTTAACCACATGGAACCACCTCGAGCCTAAATAAAAAAACTCAAGCGCCGGAAGAGGAGAGAAGCCAAAAAGAGCCCGTTTCTCTGATCTCACCACAAGTTATACTCAGAGGGGAGGTACTTAAAGTATGACGTGTGCTCTCAAAAGTTTCTCAAATTTCATTTCTCAATATGACCACTAGATGGAGGTATTACATAGGAAAGTTCCCATCACAGGTCTTTCGTTGCTTACTTTATTTTCTAGTGTTTTCGGGTTTATTTTTAATCGTTCTATTTCTTTCTTTATATATATTTATATAATATTAAGCATGTATTTTAGTTTTGGTTGCATTGGTCACATTTCACTCCAGACTATTTTCTATTTTATGTTGTATGTAATTTAAACCAATATGACGTTCTAGCTTCGTTCTGTTTTCATAAGCTTTATGAACTCCTTCATCTGCTTTTCAAAACATAATGGCATCTACCAAAAATTTGTTTACATTTAGTTGGCTGCGTGTGGTAATGTTTAAAATAAAAATATGTTTTACAGTTCGCCTATCACTACCAGCATTTCTTCTTCTCCTTTCGGCTGTTCCCAGTTCAGGGGTCGCCACAGCGAATCATCCTTTTCCACCTAACTCTGTCCTCAGTATCCTCTACTCCTGCACCAACTACCTTCATGTCCTCTTTCAGAACATCCATACATCTCGTCTTTGGTCTCCCTCTTGACCTCTTGCCTGGCATCTCCATCTCCAACATCCTTCTACCAGTATAACCACTATCCCTTGTCCAAACCATCTCAGTCTGGCCTATCACTACCAGCATTTAAAGCTTGAATATCCTGTCCTTCATTAAAAAGAAAACAAAACGTGTTCCTTACATGTAAACACAAGTTCAAGTGTGTTTTGTGTTGATTCTAATAAAAAAAAAAAAACACACACAAAGCATTGTGGGATATCACATGTAAGGATGTGAGAAGAATTCAGGGGAAAGTAGGACGCACTTTAAGAACCATTCAAGTTTTGCCGAAATGAGACGGCCTTGGCGCACCACTGTGACGTGAGTGGTCTTAAAATACGCACTTGGGAGGATGCACACTTCTGGATTGGGACACAGCTCAAGTGTGTCTCACATGGCCGGCAGAGTGAAGGCACACCGCGGTGATCGCCCTCCTGTGGCTGGCTGCAGAATGATTCACCTAATACAAGACTATGGGAAAAGACTGAAATTTAAAAATGATTTCCTCAGTAAGAACAGCATTTACACAAACGGTTTTAATGATTTTCGAAAGTTATCTCTACAGTGATCTTCGGTAGATTTCTTCTTGGCTCAAGTTTATTTTCGTGTGGTTCACGATGATTCAATTTTCCCCTAAAAAGCAGGCGGGGTCATGTGCTACACAGAACAGAGCGGACTGACCGCGGCATCACGTCGTGAGAAAGATCATTTACGCTGCCAACGATCAAATTCTTGTTTATAATTACAAAAAAGGTCGTATTTTAACAGCTGCGAGTGAGAGCCAGACTCGGGGCGGAGCTCTGAAACCCAGACAGTTCCGTCTTCAACAGGAAGTCGCGTGTGCGCATGTGCGGCCTCCTCTCCAGCTCGAGAATGGCTTAAATGGGCCCAACAGCAGTAGGCGGAGTCACATCGTCCATCTTTTTTACATTCTTTGCTTTACAATTAACAGAAATTGTCCCGGAGGAAACCCACGCAAGCACGGGGACAACATTCAAACTCCTTCCTCCCAGACACGTCACCGGCGAGCCTCGAACCTTCTAACTAAAAGCCCACAGAGCTACCCACAGCAAGGCCAACAATCGAAACAGAGAGACATAGAGAGCCAAAGAAACCAATATTATTTGTTCAAAAGTTCCTGCCATATTCTCTCATGTGCTCTTGCTAATATCTTTAATCCTGATAAATATTCTACAAATTAATTTTGAAAGCCTTCAAACGAGGGTTGTTCATCAGCTCAATATATTTAACCAAGTGTTAATGTTTCTCCAGGACACAGTTTCCGTTTCTTAGCTGCAAAATACACACCTCCCAACTTCAAAATGAAGCCTCTTGTAAACGATTTCTGTGCTGGATAACATCTGTTGATTATTTTAAACGACATGGAAGTGTTTGGGCTACAGGAGCGCAGGGACAGGCTGCTCGCTCCCATCCTCTCCTTTGCTTTGATCGCTTTTCATATTGCGGAGGTTCGGCTCATGGACACCAGAACATTGTTATTGTTATTGTTTTTTTTTATTCGTTTAGTGAATTATTATTATTATTATTATTATTATTATTATTATTATTATTATTATTATTATTATTATTATTATTATATTCCTTTCACGTGATTTATGTTAAACATGATGCAGCAGAGCAGGCCTCAGGAACAGGAAGGAGCTGATCCCGAGAGATGTGTTTTTCATTTCGATATTTAAGATGGTTGAATCAGTCCTGGGGACGTCTTACTAATGATTTCCTTTGAGATTCATTTACTGCTGAAGAATTGCAGTTTTTTCCTAAAATAATGATGAATAAAAGAAAAAGTTTCTGAGCTGGAAGAGTGGAGAGTGCGGTCGATTGTGGCTGACCCTCCGACTCCGAGGCTCAACCTGATCAAAAACATTAATAATCTTTGCAAATAACAACCCCAAAACTCTGTTTCCTGTTCAGTGTTATTGTCCTGCTGCTGTCTCTCTCGTGTGGTAGATGAGAATTGGTTCTTGGGTGGCACGGTGGCGCAGTAGGTAGCTCGCCGGTGACCTTCCTGGAAGGAGTTTGAGCTCAAGTTCAATCTAAATTCGATCAAGCCATGAAACACAATCTCTGTGAGAAATCTCTGTGATGCCAAATGCCTCCTCTTCCTGTGGCTTACTACAGACCTGGGACCAATCAGGGCGCTTGATTGCGTCACGTGACTTCTGTGACGTCAAGCAACAGTGAGCTCCTGTTGTTCAGGGGGAAGGAACGAGGTGAAGCAGACAGAGGAGATGTTATGGATGGATGGATGTCTCCGGAGAACCTCCTTCCATTACGCGGGCGGAAGTGTCTTCTGTTGCCATAGAAACCGGCTGCTGTTATCCTGGATGCTTCTATCTCATCATTTGTTTTCTGCATCACTGCTCCCTGTTCTGTAGGCCCGGAGAGGACTTTCTCCTGGAGCGGGTTTCTTTTAAAGGATTCGCTGGTGAGCTCTTCATCTGTGAAACATGTTCTTCCTGAGGAGATATTGAGATATTTGGTGAATCTCACGAAAGAACTTCAGATGAAGCTGCAGAGCTCGTGTTCCAGCAGCAGGTGGCGCTGCTTCTCGTCTTCAGAACTCGTCTATCTCTGCAGTAACCATCGCATACCGTACTGTCGTGTTCTTCAAGGATGGCAGGAATACTATAATAATTTACAGCAATAAAGTTCTAGTAGCGTTCACTATTATTGAACAGTTTACACGAGGCGTGGTGCAGAAATAGTTTACTTTCACTTTAACAGGAATAAACCAGAAGCTGCCCAGGGTCGGTTCGTGAAGGGAGAGTGAACTGAAATGAAACACAATAAACAGAAAACAAACTCGATGAGCTCCAGGAAGAATATCTCACGTTACAGTCTTCAAGAAATTCTTTTAGCCTCAGCAACATGAAAATCTGTTTATTAAAAACCCAAAGCGTCCGGTGTTCAGCTCACGGATGTGTGGAGAACCTTCGGAGGAACCAGTAAGAGCCAGCTCCACCACCATTCTTCACTCTAGGGACGGTGTTCATCAGAATGCTGTTTAGATGCTTCTGGTGAACCTCCAGCCGCTCCGACTTGATTTTCCCGAGGAGAAGCTTCCGTTTCATGAAGAGATGTTCTTCAGGAAGGTTCTCTCTCACCAGAGGTTCTTGGCCTCCTCCCTTACCAGCTCTGGAGAATGTCACGTGATTAAAAAGAAACCCAATTTGGGCTCCAATGAGCAGCGCGGTGAACAGGTTTTGGATGCAGCGTCATTAAATAAATTAAATGTTTTAATGGACAAAACTTTTACGTAAGACCCCCCCCCCAACCCTCTGTCTGCATGCTGCTCCAGATGTTCGGAGCCTGTTCTGTAGCTTCACCTGAGGATTCAGAGCCCAGGGCCAACATCTGTCCCTCTCTCTCTCTTTCTTTTCCGTTTCTGTAACTCGTATAGAGCACCGGAAATGCGTCTTGAGTGTTTCCGGGGAGTATTTCGTTGCTCGTCGGGTTCTGAGCTCATTTGCATATGAAGCCGCATCACTCTCTGGGTGAAAAGAACAGACTCGATGTAGTTTGTGTTTTCCATGTTTTATTCGCTTCATAAAGAAAAAAAAACGTGAATTCTTTTCCACATCATCCAAAAACAAGACGAGAACTCCACGCGATTCTTTTATTCTTCAAGATACTCATTTCACGATATATGAGAACGACTTTGAGATATACATTCCATCTTTAGACCACGAGAACACAACACACACGGTTAGAACATCTCCACAGCACCCATGGGATTGCACAAAAGAAAGAACAGAGTCTATGTGGATCCGGCTCGCCGAGGAGAACCCGAGCGAGCTGCGGAACCAGAGCGAGATCCATCACCAGCAGCAGAACATCTCCAGCTTCAGCTCTCCTCCGGAACATCTCCTCTGTGAGGGACATGATCCGAGCGGATGCATAGTTAAAAGTCCTCTCCCGAACGGGTTAAACCGGTTTCGGTCCGGTTCACACAGTGCTTGAGCTCGCGAGCGGCTCCGGATTCGGATCGAGCGATGCAGATGTTTCAGCTGCAGCTCAGAGATCTCGCGTGTGTCTCATCCAATATTTGATCAGATTCAGACAGTAATGCTGCAGGGAATCAAATGTCAATAAATAAACTCGATCAGGAACAAAAATAAATCCTCTATCTATCTATTCATCCACGAGAAGATCGCGCTGAGGCATCTCTCAGATCTGGAGCGAGACTGGGTTCAATGCCATCATTAGCGTAATTATTATGATTACTATTATTTTTATTACTATTATTATTATTATTATTATTATTACTATTATTTTTATTACTATTATTATTATTATTGTTGTTGTTATTATTATTATTATTATTACTATTACTATTATTATTGTTGTTATTATTATTATTTTTAATGCTATCGATCAGCGGCACAGTCACTCGAAACGAATCGAATCCGGATTTCTCTCGGAGCTGAATTTCTACAGTTGAACACAAAGAAGGAGGAACCCGAGCTTCAGACTCGAGTGGAACCAGGGGTTCGTGTTCCTTCGATCGAATCAGAACGAAATACTCAAAACAACGCGGAGCTTTGGTCACAATTATTTTTTGGAACGCATTGATTATTTCACAATTGTATATATAATTATTAAATCATTCTCTCTTAAATCTTATGTGAACTGGTGCAAATTCTTTTAAAGATCGATGTAGTCTTTTTTTCTTTTCACTAACATTTTTTTCCGTCGTTTTCGTTTTCGAATAAATGCAGTGAGCGTTTGTCTGATCGTCACTGTTTTTTTACGCAAGTACAACGTTAAACAAAGAAATAACGCCGTCGAATCTGGGATTTACTCAGAAGTATTGTTTCATTTTTAGCGCCATCGAAAGCTCTCCAGAGGGAAATATTTGATTGTTAATACTCGGATTGTTTCCATGTTTTGTTCGTTTGCGCGTTCGCTGCCGGTCCCGGTGAAGAGGAGAATTTACCCGAAATTTATTCATTTCGTTTCCTTTTTTTTTAATTAACCACATTTTTCTATATTATAGATCGATTATTATTAGCGTGTGTGTGTGTGCGTGTGTGTGTGTGTGCGCGTGCGTGTGGATCGGAATCCCGTGAGAACGCGGGTTAATTCCCCTCGAGTCACGTGCGCGGCGGCGCCGGCCGCTTTGCGCGCGCGCCCGTGGGGTCATCCCGGAGCTCTAGTCGGGCAGGTTGTACCTGTAGGCCTCCACGAGCCCCTCCACCGAGTGGATGAAGCCGGAAATGCTGCATATACCGCCGATGACAAAGATGGCCACGTCGAAGAACACCTGGTGCCACAGCAGCTTCCGCCAGAGCAGCTTGAGGTGGAAGAGGCTAGGCAGCAGGAAGCAGAGCCCCGCGCCCGTCAGGCTGCCCGTGAGCCCCATGAGCAGCGCGAAGTGCGGCACGTAGATGGCCATGAGCATGGTGAAGACCACCAGCGCGCAGCGCAGCGACAGACCCCACGACTTGAGACGCCCGTCCCCGCCGTAGCAGTCCGGGAAGAAGGCGCGCCCCCCGTCCTGGAAGAAAGTCTTCTCCAGGACCTCCACCGCCGCGAAGAAGGGCAGCGGGTACGAGAGCAGCGCCTTGGCCACCAGGAAGAGGTTGACCACGGCGCGGATTCCGGACGGCAGGTTGTCCGTGATCACCTCCTTGGTCTCGTCGGCCCACGTCAGGTAGGCCACGAGCGCGAACAGGCCCTTGAGGATGCAGGCGGCGATGTGCGTCCAGTTCATCATGCAGTGGAACTCGCTGGGCCGCTGCATGTTCCCCTCGAGGGAGGGCAGGAAGATCTGCGAGGTGTAGCTGAACACGATGATGCCGATGGAGATGGGGAACTTCTTGACATCGATGTAGAACTTGACCTTGTCCCAGGCCCAGTCCCGCGCCCTGGACAGGCAGTAGGCGATCACCAGCACGTTGATGACGAAGTGCGCGAGGGTGCAGAGCAAGCTGAACTTGGACACGGCCTTGAGGTTCTTGAGGAAGGCGCAGGGTAGCAGCGCGGCCGTGGCGATGATGGCCCACGACCGCTGCGACACGGGCAGGCTCGGGAAGCTGTTGTACATCAGGTTTCCGCTCACCACCACGTACAGGATACACGTCATCACCAGCTCGATGATCTGCGCCACGTTCACCACGTGGCCGCCGAGCGCGGGGAAGCGCGGCGCGCAGCAGGCGTTGGCGATGTCCACGTACGAGTCCCGCACGCGCACCAGCTGCCCGTCCTCGTTCTCCTCGTAGAGGCACGCGATCAGGATCTTCCCGGTGTAGCAGCACACCACCGCAGCGAAGATGATGAGGAAGAGCCCGAGGTAGCCGCCGTGGAGGATGGCGTAGGGCAGGCCGAGCACGAACATGCCCTGCAGGAGAGAGAGAGAGAGAGAGAGAGAGGATGGGGGGGGGGAGAGAGAGCGTTAGAGACGCTCCACGGCGCACACGCACCATTTTGAGACACTCTGAAAATACCCCTTTTGATTTAAACGCTTCAGCGGGATCAGAATGTGTGAAAGAAAACACGATTTAAGATGAAATTAAATTCTAAACATAAATCTCTCGATCTGTGGATGTGGCAGCGCTGAATAATAAAACCCGGCGCATTAAAAGGGACCCGCGGAGAGGAGAAGCTCAGGCCAGAGGCCTCCTCTGCCTCCACAGAACATCAGCTTCTCGTTCTCTGCAGCTCGTGGAATCTTACGAGGCAATCTGGTCTCATCTGTATCCGGTTTAGTCTGAGGATGGAACGGGTTTAAAGGGGGTTCCTGGGGGGTGATCTCATCAGTGGAAAGAATTAGAATTAAATATGTGGTAAAGTAAAATAAAATCCGTAAATGTTTATTTTTTTAATGCGATATATTAATAATAATAATAATAATGATAAATACATCGAGGAGCGTTCGGAGCTGTGAAGTAAAATAAATGTGGAATTAAATGCATTAAAAAATAAAAGCTCAAAGAAGCACATTTATTAAAAATGAATTAGAAATAAACAGAGAGCTGGGAGCTTTTATGATTATTAAACTTGGCGTTTAGTGCACTTTGGATAAATGCAAACGTTGAAATAAAAATGTAGTGAAATAAAAATTACAGCAAAGTATAATAAAAATGTCAAAATTATTAATGTAAAAAAAAATTATTAAAACACGAACGAATTACTAAATGTAGAGATCAGTAAATGAATGTATCTCTGTGTTTAACCGTTTTATTATTATAAATAGTAATAATAATAATTAAATAATTGTAACAGTATCGAGCTGAAGGATCCCTCTTCTCTCTCTCTCTTTCTCTCTCTCTCTCCCTCTCTCTCTTTCTCTCCCTCTCACTCCCTCTCTCTCTCTCTCTCGGGTCAGTTCCGCTCACGCGCTGCGCCACCGGCTCCGGTGCTCGTTGCAGGTGTGCAGCACACAAACGTGTCCGGGCGCAAGACTCGCTGCGAGCAAAGTCACGCTCGCCTCATTGTGACGTCATCCGCGCCAATCCAAGCGGCAGCGAGTCGCGTCACGAGTGTCAGATTGGATATGAAGAGGTCTCGCTGCGCGTGCATTCCAGCACAGGAACGACTCGAGCGAGCTCTCCAGAGCCCAACCCTAACCCGATCAAACCCATCGATTTATAGTGAAACCGGATTAAACGGATCCGAATTCAACAGCTCTGTGTGCATCAATCAGACCTCAGAGAGAGAGAGAGAGAGAGAGAGAGAGAGAGAGAGAGAGAGAGAGAGAGAGAGAGAGAGAGCGTTGCGCCACAGCTCGTCTGCTCCCTCTTCATCTCTGTGAATATTTCCTATCTCAAAGCTCTGAGGGTTCAAACACTGTTTTTTCACTATTTGGTTCCTCACGCCTCGGCACCCTTTCGCGCTCGAGGCTGTGCACGTGAGCGCGCGGACGCGGCTCCGGGGGCTCTACCTGGATGGCGTTGGTCACGTTCCAACCCGCTTCCCACGCGGTGATCCTAGGCTTGTCCGGGCCACCAAACTCGGAGCAGAACGCGTTGTCCTTGGCGCGGAAGGCGGGGGACCCGTGCCGTCCCTCTGGTAATGGCTGTCCCCCTCCATCGCGCCATCGTCGCTCCCGGTCTCCCCGCTGCCCTCTCCCCCCAGATCGTCGCTCTTCAGGATGTCCATCTGAAGCCCCTGCCGGTGGTCGTAGTCCAGATCGTCGCAGGACGCAAAGCCCAGCGCCTCCTCGTCGGTGGCGGCCTGGAAGCCCATCCGGGCGAACATCCCGCTCACCTTCGCCTGGGACTTGTTGGTGACCGTGGTGGCCGCGTTGGAGAGCTTGTTGGAGATCTTGCTTCGTATCAAGGTGGCCATGGTTGTTCTCCGAAGCGCCCGGATCTTCGACTGCGGGTTTTCTCAGCGTTCCTGACTCAGTGGCGCTCTTTGTCTGCGCATCGACGGAGAGCGGAGACTGATGACGCGCGCGCGCTCCTGATTATCTCCAGCTCAGAGTGAAATCACGCCTGCTGTTCGGGCTGATTCGGTGGTTCATGTCACTCTCAGACGCAGAGGAAGCCTGGCACGCGCATCCTCCACTCCTTCTCCTCGCTCTCCTTTTTTCCACGGAACTGGCCGCCCGCGATTCGGGTGATCTCCAGTGCGTAAAAGGCGAAGGCTCTCCGCGTTTCCGCTCTCTGTGTTCTCTGCGTCCGCGACTCGGTGTCGCCTCTGTGGTTGTCGCCGATGCCAATGCGGTAACGGGAGCTCGGGGGTGGTGAGAGAGGCACGTGTCACCCTCCGCCCGCCAATGCCGAGAGAGTCAACCGATCCTAATGCGCGCGCCGCTTCTCACCACCGGGAGAAGAAAAAAGCGGGGAAGGATTTGGTGCATTTCTAGGGGAGGTGCTTGCAGGACCCCATCCTCCTCTCCAAACTCAAGATGACACCCAATGGCATCCGGGGTCTGCGCGCGTTGCGTAACTTTAGGGGAATATAAACCGAGTCCGCGCGCGCACCGGAGTGCTTTTTCGCGCGCACCGGATGTTTCTCTCAGCTCCGGAGCCCAGCTCAGGATCCTGGAGGACCTTCAGACCGACCCGGATTACTGCAGCTGTCACCACTGGACCCCGCGAGCGCTGATTGATGAGGACTGGATTACTGAGCTCCGATCGATCGATCCGAAGAGTTTCTGATCAATTTCGACATCCCGCGCCACGTTTCGAGAACTTCCGTGAGAAAGTCGTTTCGAGAAAGTCTTCGTATTCAGATCCAGAGGAGGAAGAACTACACCCGAGCTCAGCGTCCGGTGTTTGTCGGGGTCGTTTTCAGCGGGAAAATTCCGTGAAGATCAGAAACATTTGTGAAGTGATAATTTATTCTATGAATTCAAGATGCGGGGAACGAAAAATGATTTGTGTATTTTCTCTTTGCATAAGAAACGTTTTATGTTCCTCGGAAAAAATCTTAAATGTATTTAATTGATTATCCGCTTCCACGTGATCAGCATGAGCCACACGCGCGTGATTTATTTCATTTGTATTTAATTCCAAATCCCGTTTGATCATGAAAATGAAACAAAATCGTGGACTGAGTTTTTTTTCCTGAGGAAATGCTTTATGAGAGGAGCCTGCTCCTCTCCACCTCTCTCCTCTGCTCCTCTGCATGTGAGGATTTTACTCTAATCAGATAAAAACCCCGACGTGGAGCAGAATGGCTTCCAAAATATTCCTAAACGAATAATTCCCGCAGAATCTCTCTCTCTCTCCCTCTCTCTCTCTCCCTCTCTCTCTCTCCTTCGCAGGGCTACTATTGTTCTCATCTCAATCCTAAACTCGAGCTGCAGCTCCGGGGGGAGCGGGGGTTAATCGAGCCCGTTATCAGCGGTTACCAGCCGGAGAACACCGGCACCTCGAGCATGCGCACTCGCTCCCCCCGTATAGGAGATAAAGAGGAGCAGGAGCTGGAGCAGACCCATCACCAGGGTTCAACCCTGTAAACATTGAGAGAAACAAAGAGTCCGGAGCCGTGGCTGTGATTTTCCATCAGCTTGATTTTATTCTTCAACAAAAAATAAAGATAAAAGATAAAATCATCTTAGTTTTACACATTAGTGTGGAACCGATCATCACAATTAAAAAAGTAAATGTATACATCTCTCTCTCTCTCTCTCTCTCTC
>SRMA01026911.1:129567-219643 GCA_007224835.1 Danionella cerebrum
TTTCAGTTTCTCTGTCCTTTCATGTGTTTCAGTTTCTCTGTCTGTTCAGGTGTTTCAGTTTCTCTGTCCCGTCAAGTGTTTCAGTTTCTCTGTCCGTTCTGGTGTTTTAGTTTCTCTGTCTGTTCAGGTGTTTCAGTTTCTCTGTCCGTTCAGGTGTTTCAGTTTCTCTGTCCTTTCATGTGTTTCAGTTTCTCTGTCCGTTCAGGTGTTTCAGTTTCTCTGTCCGTTCAGGTGTTTCAGTTTCTCTGTCCTTTCATGTGTTTCAGTTTCTCTGTCTGTTCAGGTGTTTCAGTTTCTCTGTCCGTTCTGGTGTTTTAGTTTCTCTGTCTGTTCAGGTGTTTCAGTTTCTCTGTCCGTTCAGGTGTTTCAGTTTTTCTGTCCTTTCATGTGTTTCAGTTTCTCTGTCTGTTCAGGTGTTTCAGTTTCTCTGTCCTTTCATGTGTTTCAGTTTCTCTGTCCTTTCATGTGTTTCAGTTTCTCTGTCTGTTCAGGTGTTTCAGTTTCTCTGTCCGTTCTGTCATCTCTCGTGGGGTGTTGGATCCGCTCTCTGCTTTTCTCGTTACATGCTCCAGCGGTCTTAGCTCCGTAGGAACAGATCATTAATTAGCTCCATGAGCTCCAGACGAGGCGCGAGCACTGAGGCACGTCCTCTTCATTCACTCTAAAGAGTTCAGGAACATCAGGAGGAGCACTGAGCTCCTGCTCTGAGAGCTGTCATAATCACAGCATTTGTTCTGCTGAACATGTGGTGGATCATCTGCAGGATCCATTTCATTTTGAACACAGCAGCATCAGGAGCAGCAGCAGGAGCAGCAGGAGGTCTTCTCTTCATCAGTGCCACACCTGATTTTTCTGTTCAGGATCTCTCGGGATCCCAGGGCTCTGCTGGAGCTCCCAGGTTTGCACTGATCCAGGAGCATCTGAGAAGGCCTCTGTTTTAAGGCCGAGCTCTACTATTGCCCCCTGTGTCTGATAACTCCTCCACCTCCTCCCATCGCTGGGGTCCGGCTCTCGCGAGCAGCCAGCCAGAAAATAACACATAACACACTTCAATTAAGGAGGCAAACTGAAAAGACGTGTGTGCGTCCCGGGGGCCCGGCGCACAGGGAGAGGGGCCAATCAGGCGCTCTGGCTGCTCTCCCGATCCATTATGATTAGCATCACAATCACAGCTCATTATTCTGCTGATTAGCTCCGTCAGGAGGAATCCACGGCGTTCTCCGATTCTGCGGCGGCTCGCGGAGCAGCGGCGGACAGTGAACATCGATGATGAATAAATAATAATCTGTTTAGAACATCACAGAAGAGAACGAGAAGCAGAAGCCCATTGTGTCTCCGAGTCTCCTCCAAAGCTCCAGAGTGTGTCATGGTGCAGGAGGAGGTGTTTAACTTCTCCTCCTTCTGTTTTATCAAACCTCTGATCTCTTTACTCCTGAGTTTTCCCAGTTAGTGATCCGATGGGAGAAGCCCAGCCGGCTGTAGGCTCCTCGGTGGAATGCCATAGTGCCAGACAGCGGCATGTGACCGGCTCCCAGTAGTTCCTCCTGCGCTGCAGACCACGCTCTTCAGATGCCTGCTGAAGTAGGAGGACATCTCTTCAGGTGATGGTGAAGTTCTAGCAGGTGCTCTCCCCGTCTCTGCTCCGAATCTTTCAGATGCAGCAGAGCAGTTCTAGCAGCGCCTGTGATGCTTCCTCTGAAGGCTTCTGCAGCAGCATCCTCTGGATGGGTTTGACTGGAGGAGAGGAGTTCTGGAGGCGTTCATGTGTGCTTCAGGAGACTAGCTCTGTTCAGAGTCCAGCCAAGCTCTTGAGATGTTCTGAGACCCATCTGGAGATTGACTGCATCGATGGAATCAGAGGAGACGAAGGGTCCGGTGGCAGGGTTCAGTATATTTACGTTATCTTGAGAGAAAGAAGAAAGAAGAGGCTCCTGCTATCTCCACAATCCTATCCTTTGTATGTTACACACAATTCATTTGAATAATTATTATTATTATTATTATTATTATTATTATTATTATTATTGTTGTTGTTGTTGTTGTTGTTGAGTTTTAGAAAACGGGAGACACGTTGGTTCTCGCAGCTCAGCAAAACGAGGTCTAGCACCGAAGCTTGTGGGCATCTGAGGAGCTCCAGAAGCAGCAGACCAAGCTTTGTGTGATCACCCTGAAGAATAGAGGAGGAGACCTCATCCTCAGACACTTGTTCTTCTGCAGCTCATCCCTCTTGAGGGTTGTTCTGAGGAGAGAGAGATCACATCCATCTCTCGAGTAAACTCGTCCCTTTGAGCGCTAAACACTGGAGTCCAGGTGCTCCTGCGCTAGCTCTTTAAAAGCCTTTTCATTTCCGCTAATGCGCCTGTTTAATGGCCTGTTATGAGCTCCCCCGGGAGAGAGAGAGAGAAATTACCCCCGGAGCACTCTCTGTCTCACTCGCTCACGGGGACACGCTCCGTACACTGTCACAATCACACCCACACACACACTCGTGCTGCACATGCTCTCTCTCTCTCTCTCTCTCTCTCTCTCTCTCTATTTCTCTCTCTCTCTTTCTCTCTCTCTATTTCTCTCTCTCTATTTCTCTCTCTTTCTCTCTCTCTCTCTCTCTCTCTCTCTCTCTCTCTCTCTCTCTCTCTCTCTCTCTCTCTCTCTGTGTTTCTCTGGGTGTGTCTCGACCGCTGGGTGTGTCCTGTTCCTCTATTATAAGCCTCACAAACAGCTTTTCTTCTCTGTATTCATCCTGAGGGCTTGACCACTGGCTTCTGCTCAGACATTAAAGGAACAGCTCACACAAATGTTTGAACTCCAGAGAGAGAGAGAGAGAGGGAGAGAGAGAGAGAGAAACACAGAGAGAGAGAAGAATAAAATAAAAGTCTTCAGAGTTGGTAAAGTTGCAGAAACTGTTGGGAATCTTTTATTGTCATTAATTCTCTCCTGCACACCATCACAGATCTCACAGACGCTGCTGTAACCTTTCACCCTCGGGTTCAGCAGGAAACTGCTTTATTTGAACGTAGTTAATGTGTTTGTATTGTACGAGTGACCATCACTTGAAGGATTCGTGGAGATGTTTCTGTCCAGGAGCTCGTTCAGGACTGGAGGCAGTCGAGCAGCGACGGGATATTTGCAGAGGGGCCGAGTGTTTCCTGTGCTCCAGGAAATCACAGATAAGGGGTTTGTTGACTCTTTGTTTCGGGAATGTGCTTCTTGTGAAATCTGCCCTCCTCAAATCAGAGCAACACACTCCAGAGTCAGATGAGGAGCATCTGTGAGGAGCCATCCTCGTCCACCGCAGACCTGTCTCCGGCCCAGAGCGGCGTATCTCAAGACGTAGCTGTGTTTGAAGAGCTGCGGTGCAAACAGTTGTGTTCGTGGAGCTCAAGCACAAAACCGTCTCGGCGAGCACACCGGGAACACTCGCCGACCGTGAATAACGATGGTTGCGCGCTCAATGATTGTTGAGGGTTCGTGCTGAAGAGGTCCACAATCACCAGGTGGTTCCTCGGGTGCGGCTCGGGGAGGGATCAGAGCTTGTGGATGGAGCTCTAAAACTTTTTGCACCAAACATTTTTTCCACAAACGTAAAGCTCAACCACAAGCACCTCCTGCTGTGAAGCATAAGATCTCATCAGCAGGAGCTGGAGACTCAAGAATGAACTCTTTCAGATAACACAAACTCCTTCAGTCGCACAGTGAACCAAACTGAGATTTTTATCATGAATTAATGTTTCACCTTTGACCTCATTTATTCTTAAACTTCTTACTCTGACGCAAACTCATGGAAACATAGATGAAGCTCAACCTGTGCTTCTGTTATCCAGGACCTTCACTCTCTGCTCCACCCTACACCCCCCCCCCTCTCTCTCTCTCTCTTCTCTATGACCATATAAGGGAAAATCTCAGCATGAACGAGAGAGAGAGAGAGAGAGAGAGAGAGAGAGAGAGAGCTTCTGAATTCCTCAGCTCTCGTTCTCCCTCAGACGCTTTCAAGATACAGATCTCTATTAAACACAAAGAGATGGTTCCAGTTTGAAAACAAACAAAACTTTAATCAAGCAGCGCCCCCTGCTTTTCATCTTGATGCGTAACAGGAAGTGACGGATGCTGCAGTTCTTCGAGTGACCGCTAGAGGCTGCCTCTACAAAGTGAGCGAGTCTCCATCGACAGACATGTTAAAATTCCCAGTTTATTCCACTGGTTTCGCAATGTTTTCAAACATTCCTCGGGGAGGGTGGAGACATTTTCTACTCATTTATAAATAATTTGTGCTGGCAGCCTCTGAAACCCTCACCGATATAAAGAGAGAGAAATAAACGGGAGCAAGCTGTTCCATGATGATCCTCCTGAACACTGCTCTGAGGAAATGATGCATTAGAGACGAACTCCACTCTTGCCCTGAGCGATATTTCATAGAAATAATAATTGTGACGCTTTCACCAAACACTCAAATCCACTTTAGTTTAATTTACTGCTTACACAGACTCCAACCTCCCCTCCATCCATCCATCCATCCATCCATCCAGAAAGAGAGAGAATCTCGCTCTTGTGGTGACACCAGGGCTCTGCATCCAAGCTTTCTACAGAAGTTCTGAAAGCTGTGGATTCCATTCCTTCCAGGATCACAGCTCACCCTCAGACAGAAACCATCGAAAGAGAACAGCATGATTCCTTCAAATCAAGAGTTTCTTCTGAGAAGCAAAACAATCCTTTATCTGTGCGACACTGAGGAGAAACCATGAGAGAGGAGAGCAGACCACGGCTGGGTGTACCTCCATCAGCTGCTGGTTTCACTCAAGAGAAAAACTCAACCTTCATCTGTGACCGCGGCTTTTAAGTTCAATCAAAAATGGAACAAAATGGTCATTTTAAAAATAAATGTACTTCAAAAAATACATTTATTTCAAAGGAATCTTTCTTAATAAACTTTGATTTGAGAACCGGGAAACACTGAGAGAACCATGAAATTGAAAGGCTGAAAAATGTTTCATTTTTTGCTCAAAATGTGTGAAAGATTCAAGATGAATTTTTTTGTACATTTGTAAAAAACAAAAAAAAGAGAGATAAAATGTGTGAAAGTTCCACAACTCTACCGTTTATTGTGTTTTTAGAAGAGAAAAACAATTTCCTGTTTCAGCAATTAAAGTTTTTTTAACTCACAAGTTTCTCTTTTAGATTTACTTTAACATCTCTCTTTTTTCCCCTGTGAACAATAAATACATTCTTTCTACTATAAATACAAACTTTCAGATTTAAAGTGAGAACAGAGACAAAAATTGTGAAAATTTAGACAAAAAAAATGAAATTATTTCACATGAGATTGGGTAACATTTAGAAAAGGAACAAATAAAATAAATAGCATGTTATTATTGAATGAGGAAATAGTGAAATTAATTTCAATCTGAACATGAGAGAATTTTATTGTGCACAGGAAAAGAAAAAAGAAAACACGAGCGGCAATGTTTCGTTTCTAGATTGGGATTCTGTGGCGTAACGTAAGCAAACGTTTAGAAACATAGATGTATTCCCGTCCGCAGGAAAGCTCCCTCTTAAAGAGACAGAACACACTAAACTTCCATCATCATTTATTTTCCCGAAAGCCAGGCGTTTTTTCATCAGTCGAACACAAAGCGCTTGATAGTGAACAAACAAGGGGTTAATGCAGAACGGCGACGGACACAGAGAAGAGAGTTCATGAAGCGAAATCGATCCCGAGCGAAGCTTCGGTTCCTGTGAGTGGCTCAATATAATGGAGCTTGATTGACAGCTGGGCGGGGCTTCAAAGGCCAGCCTCACGGGCCAATCAGCTTATTCACAAAAGAGTCCAGCTGATCCTCGTCTTTGATGCCTACAAACTGGTCGATGACATCTCCGCCCCGCATGGCGATCACCGTGGGAACCGCCGACACCTAGAGCGATCACCAACAATCAACATCCCATAATCATCATCATCATCATCATCATCACAGGAACGAGATTCAGCCAATGCGCAAGGGATGGAAAATATTCAGAGAAATCTATGAAAATTAAATTAAATTAAATGGTTATTTTTATTTATTTCATATAAGTTTGTGTCGGTTCGTTGTTCGCCAACAGAGAGTTCAATTATTCTCCGATCGCTCGCTGCGTACCCCGTACTCGATGGCAAGGTCTGTGTGTTCATCGATGTCGACTTTGGCCATAGCAACACGACCCTTCTGCTTAGCAACGGCTTTCTCCAACCGCGGGCCCAGGATCTTACAGGGACCGCACCATCTACGAAACATCAATCACAATATTTACAGGCGTGCGGTTATCGAGGAGCAGCGGAGGCAGCACTCACTGCGCGTGGAAGTCGATGAGGACGGGCAGCTGGCTGTTGATGACCCTCTCTGTGAAATCTTCATGATCCTGAATGTTAAAAGAGACGTTTCTCCTGCAGGGGGCGCTGGCTAAGCTAAGGAGGGGTGGGGACAGGAACGACTGAGACGCTGAAGGAGGAAGCGATGGAACACATCATTAGCAGAAAAACTCACGATAGCATCAGAAACACACAGAACTCGGTGAATACTAATAAAATGTAAGTGAAAACTAAGTGAAAGAAAGTAAACAGTGTAACGAGAGGTAAAATAAACACCGTCGTGCACGCTAAACAAACTCAGAGGAAGTGACGTGTGCCTCCTCTGTGTGTTTCCACTGGGACACAAACTAAAGGAACACAGGAAAAGGTTCTGCTGTTCAGATCCCGATCACAGAATACTGCGTGCGTTTTACTGCCGAAGCGCAGGACAGAGATTAACCGGATCTTTCTCAGCCGCTACATGCGCTCCTCTGTCTGAAGGAGCATGTCTCACACGCGCAGAAAGATCTGCGTTCGGGCTCTCCGTGAAGAACCAGACAGAGCAGATCCGCGGTAAGAACAACTGGCCGAAAAAAGCGAAGCTGAACCCTTGTAGCGCACAGTACATCGTTAGAGTTGGGTTCAACCTACTGGAAGCAGACGAGACGCTGAGGACACGCGGAGAGAGATCCCTGAGAGAAACCGTGCAGACCCTCCGGAGCAGCATCAGAGCCATCTGAGAGAAACACCGAGAGAAAAAGCCCCGTCACCATTTACCCTCTTCTCAATCACATTTCAACAGCAGCCAAAACATTTCAAATTATTCTTTTCATGTAACACATCTGTACTGTGGTTTTATGCGGTTCACTTCACATTACTTTCATTTTGTCCCGGTTTTCTCCTTCACTTTAAGATAACTGAGAGACCCAGAGAGAGTAAGAACTGACCTATTGTGTTATTCCTGGAAATGTGAGTGGCTTTGGATAAAAGCATGAGTGTGAATGTAACGTAACCTTCTTACGCGTATTCCACTCGTTTCATACCGTTTCAAACCTCTTTTTTTTTCTTTATAAAAACACAGAAACGAGTTCAACCCCAGAGAGGTCTCCCATGGGTCAGCCATGAGTTTCAGGCTCTTCTCTGATGATGGCCACTGTTCTTCCTGAGGCTGGGAGAACTTTGACATGTCTCGAGTAAAGCTTGGGTGGGTCAAAGGTGTGCTGAGCAATCTCCAGAAACACCTGCTGCTGCACCGGTCACAGGACAAGAGAACCCTGTTTCAGTTTCACTGTCCAGCACCTGCGTGCGCATGTCAAGAATGAATAACGTGGATTATGAGAAGGAGAAATATGTTTCCAAACACAAAGTGAATATCGAGAATCCGGCGCGTTCTGCACGAATGATGTAGAAACTCAGAGCTCGTTTGTTTTGATCGATTATTTTCCTCGAGGCTTTCAGGAACCTATCGCTCAGTAGGTGTATATATATATCCTTTTATTTCATTTCTCCGTGTTTTTGCTTAAATCCATCAATTTTAACCTCCATGTGACTTTGAGCTGCTGGTATTTCACGAGCGTGAGACTGAAACCCGCTGCGCGAACAAACGCGTCACACAAGGCGAAATATTGGATTATCCGGATTAAATATTATTTTGTAATGTTTATAAAAGTTCTGAGACATAAGATAAACTTGCCGTGAGCTCGAGAGTCCGCTGGTCACAGGGACCTGTGACGTACTTCCGGTCACGACGAGTAGCTGTTGTGTCACGGCGCCGCGTGGTGGTGCGGAGAGGGGTTGCGCTCACTTTCCCCACACTTGAATTGAGGTTGTGGCCTAAATTCAACACGTGAATAAAATATCTGTGAATAAAAAGAATTCCTAATACACGAACGAAGCGTGTATTTGTCTTTGAAGATGTTTAACCGTAAAAAGAAACGCATGCCTTGCTTCTCGATTTGACATGGCGTACTGTTCTAAATAGTATTATTAGTAGTATTTATGTCTTGTTTTAATGAACGCATTCAAGCAATTTACACTTATTTATGTTTCATACAAAGAGCCTGTGCGATAAACTTTAAATTAAATCTTTCACAAAATAAGGTTGGTAACGCTTTCTTTAACTATGTGTTAGCATGCGTATTAATCTTTAAACTCATATTAATAAATATGTGATTTACCACCTTAATGACATTACTTTTAAAACAATACATTTTTTTATGTTCTTAAAGAAGGAAACTTGAAAATATCGCATGGGCGTCATTAACAAAGGATTAATTAAAGCAGATATAATAATGAAACGTTCCACTCTCTTGTTCAAAATCCATGAATAATTATGCTTCAGGGGCACATCACTATTATTAATTAATTATTTAGAATCTTATTGTACAGAATAGCTGCAGCTTTATAACTCTAAACTAATTCTGTAAAGTTATTTCTGTTATGAATATAAGAGAGTTTTGTATGAACAGAAGAGAAACTGAGTGGAGGAGTCCTTTCTGATGAACAGAGACAAAACTGTACTTGAGGATTTATTTGGTCAAAGTTCCAGATAAAACATTGAAGCATCACATTAACGTTCCACATCCAAAGGCATAATAAAACATCGAAAGGTTTAATAATGAAGAAAAAAGTGATATTTATGAAGGAGCTGTTGCTTGAGTTCCAGGAGCTGAGTGTGGGGGTCGTGAAGGGGGATCTGGCCTGGTGAGGCTTCTTAGAATGAAAACATTGTCCCAGTCGTCCCTCTCTACTTCACAGGGAGTTTAACAGCATGTTCCAGGCTGGGAGGAGGTTTCCAGTACAGAGCCACTGGTTCCTCCAGAAGCAGGTCTGTCAGGCCCGTCGCCCAGATCTTCCTCTTTCTCTTCTTCTGCAAAACCTCTAAATATGGCGATGATTTGGTCTGAGACATTGTGCTTGTCACACGAGGTTCTTCATACAAATATTGATTAGTGATCAATCTGTAACTTATCTGCGATGATCATGTGACACAAGTCAAGCAATAGATCAGAAAACCCAAAACCCAATACGGAGCTGTTTAAAATTGTTTATTGCTATAAAGTAGATTAGAGCGCCCCCTGTTTCGAGGAGTGTGTTTTTTAATGATGGTCTTATAACGATGCATCACAGATGGCGAGATTGAGACTCTCTCTTCTCCCGTAATGGTAACATTGCTCTGGCTGCCATGTTTATTTGCCGTATCTGTCCGTCACGACCTTCTCCTGTCCATGTCACCTGTGCATCCAAGTCCTCCATGTTCTTCAGACTTTCACGATGTACAAACTTCAGGCCTGAGAGACTCTCTATTTCCTCAATGTTCTTCACCATTGCTTTCACCAATTCTTTGTATTCGGGTCGGGTGAACACTTCCACACCAAGCTTGTTACAGAGTTTTGATGATAGTTTGAGTTCTTCGATTTCATTGGGCAGCACGATAGAATAAGGCTCCAGAAGTGTCCCATCATCTTTCTCCACAATGATCACCTTGAAGAAGTGACTGGGCACCGTCTTGTTCTCAGCGTTTCCTGTCGGCTTTTCTTTTCTCTTGTAAAGCGGTCCAGTGTAGACGTGGACATTGCGGACGTTCGGTTCCTTGGCTTTGCTACGGCAGAAATACTCCAGGGACTTCCAGAGACGATTGTTCAGGTCTCGAAGCTGTGGGGAGACGTTGCTGAACATAAACGTGTCGTTATACGCCTCCTGACACCACTTGTGATTGGCCGCCGCCGCGAGGTGACCTCTATCGTAGCCTTGCCATTGCAGGCTGTTTCCAAACTGAACAGGCAAAGCGTTCATCGAAGCCAGGGTGTCGCGGTTCAGGATCTCGTACACCCACTCTGCGTTCCTGGTTCTCTCGTCGAATGACATCACGTACGATTTTCGTTTCCTTACGTCTTTCTCTGAAGGAAACCCGTCGATTAGTTTATAAGCTGCTGTAGGGTTTGAAGCAACCATCTCAGAGGTGGATTCAGGACCAAACAAGGTTGAGATCGGGATCTTTATGTAGATGCTTGAAGATGAGGCGGAATCTGATTTTCTTTTGTTGATATTCCTTTGTCTTACTTCTAGAATCCTCTCAATGTTTTCTTTGAATGTTTTTTCTTCTTCTAAATCTGGTTCTTCTGCTTCAATCGGTACCTCAGATGAGCTTCTTGATATCGACATATCAGACATCCCTGACTCCAGACTCTGTTCTCGATAGCGCTTCATTATGATGTTCAGCTCTGGAGGATCTTTTCTTAGTCTAAACAAGGTTCAATCCTAAGGGAGAGAAGGAAACACCTCAAGCTGAAGTCAAGTCCCTCAGGATTTGGTCTATAGCAGAAGTGAGGGGTCACTCACAGCAAGCGGAAGCTCTTCTGCTCTCAGGGTTCTTCTGATGTTCTGCTCTGTAAACCACAAAAAAAGAAAGATCCCATAACAAACGTTCTTCTGCAGAGGGAGCTTTGAGAAACTGAACGTTTATAAAGAGTTCTGTGAGGTAAGGTGTGGAAGGAGCAAGGTTCATCTTCCTATTTACTCTTTGAATCTTTAACTGGATCCCTGCAGCGCCACCAACTTTTGAACCGTAAACCTTCACATCATGGACCCTCTGGTTTTTTAGGATTTCGCAGATTTTGTTGCAGCTTTTTACCACAACTCTTGGTGTTTGGAGGAGTGCTCTGGGGTGTTCTTCTGAAAAGGAGGACTACTGCAGGGAATCAAAGGGATGAGGAAATCTGTCACCTGATCTTGGGGAGAACCTCCCTATCTCATCAGGGTTTGAAAATGGGTTGTTGGTGACAAAGACACATAGCCAAGAGAAAAGGTTTGTTCATGCAGGTCCTGGAGCGTTCTAGAGCTGAATCCCAGAGAAAATCTAGAAGTACATTCATCTTTTCTTTGGGTTTCATCGCCCTGCAGTGAGACTGCTTTCTGTGCCTTCTGACCAAGGTCATGGAGAGAAATCAGCAGAACTACGATGGAACTTCTCATCCTGAATATTTGTTGATTCCTAAGAAGGAACTTAAGAGTTGTTTATGCAAAAATCCAGTCCTTACCTCAATGGAGATGCAGAGGAGTCCAGTCTGGAGACACGTCCTCAGAAGTGACAATCTTCAGACGGATCGCTCATATTTATAGCTCATTTCTCCACAGCCTGAAAAACAGGTCTGAGCAGGATTCCAGGAAGAAGCCGTGTCAGTGAAAGTGAAAGCGACGGATGGATCAATATTTGGAATTTTTGTCACTCACAGACATTGCCCCGCAGCCCAGGGAGCGAACGGAACTTTTCTGAGGATGAGAGAGAGGGAGCTGCCTGGATCAAACCTTCTGATCTCCATCTCCAATTGCCTCCAACAAAGTTAAGGAGGTGGATCATCATGAGATCAACTCCTGGACTAAGATGATCCTCAGATGCCAGCCTGCACACTAAAAACTGTTGAAGAACTCAAGAATTCAAAGAATGCAGCTGCAGTAGATTCCTATGTTTTAATAAAAAGGTGAACAAAGTTTATTTGCTCAGATCATTTAGGTTCGAGTTTCTGAACTAAAGGAAGCTCGCTGGCACCGCTTACGACCCACTGCAGGAGGAAACTTCAAGAGTCAGCTTCGAGCCATTACTATCAGACGAATCTGAACCGCAGATAAATTAAAATGAGCAAAGAGCAGTCCCTTATTATCAGAGACGAAATTCAAATAAACCAGGAGCTGTGTTCACGGTTAAAACTGCTGCTGCGCTCTGGAGGAAAACTGACTGAAAATAAACAAATGCTTAATTAAAAAAAGAATTAATTTGTAAATGCATAGATCAATATATTCTCACGTAAATAAATAAATAAAGAAACGTTTGAAGGGTTAAAGAAATGCTTGTTATTTCTGATAAATGAGCACGGACTGATCTCCGGATTGTTCTGTGAGGAGGAAACATCTCAAACCCGAGTCTCTGGCAGTGATTATTTCCCCATTTCACCGTACCGGTTTGACGAAGCGGTTTTTACATTTTTATCTGTTCAGTCATTTGCTTTTCATGTTCTGCTGAAGTTGTGGCTCTAGACTGATTTCAGTGAAACCATCACAGGTCTGCTGGCTCCTCCCCCTCTCGCAGCTGGGGTCAGCTCGGTTCGTCACGGATCAACAGCATCTTCTCGAGCGATGGGTACCTCCAAACCGATGTTTGTCAGACAAGTTTTAACTGATAATGTTTTTCTTTTACAAACGAAACAAGTGATTTCCATCTAAAGGATCTTCTGCAAAACATTAATCAGAAGCTTCCGCTTCAGTCCAGAAGATCCTGATGTGCTTTAGTTCTGAGATGAACGCAATCTCTGAGAGGCTCTGGTAAAGTTATGATTATAGTTTTTCGGTAGAAGTCACATCGAAATGATCATTTTGATGCAATCATGGATATATTAAAGTGGGCACCGTGGAATAATGAATGAACCTACAGGATGTGTTTTAGAGCCCCTGCACCTCCATGTGCCTCCCTGAGTTCTGAGGATCCTCAGAGATTCCTGAGCAGCGCTGTGAGAAAGAGGGACACTATTCTCTGACAAAGTTCAGAACTTTGGAAACGGCTGGATCTGGGTTGAAATGAGGATAACCGCCTCTGTGCTCCACCCGTCCCGCAGACATCCAATGGCTCCTCAGTTAGAAAACTAAATGAAACCCTCAAGTCTTTTCGTTTCAAAGTGTTTGGTGCTTGAACTCTTCAGGGGCGCCGGACTCCTTGTCTACCGAATGTTGCAGTGCTGTATGTTCTCTCTGTTCTCAGGAAACCAACATGATTCACCTCCTCCTCTCGACATCCTCAGCACCTCGGGCTCCTCCATCCAGTTCCTCGTTCTTTTGGTGAACCTGTATTTCCACCTCTGCTCAAACTTTCTCTCTGGCTGCTCTGATGTTATTAGAAATCAATGTAAATACAATTGAAGGGAGTTTATCTGTACTTTATTTTCTTTCACTTCAGAATAATTAGATTTTAAAAGATTTACATCCATGCGTTTAACAGATGCTTTTATCCCAAGCAGCTTACAATCAGGAAAACCAACAAGCAGTTCTCGCTCTTTACTCCAATGCTCCCTGCAGAAGCTGCTAGAACAACTCGGAGATCCTCTGCAGACACTGGATGTCCTGCTGGACAGCGAACCCCGCAGCTCTGTCTCTGCCGCGTTGAGCTGTAGGTGAGGGGCTTCTTCCAGGTTCAGATGTTCTTCAGAAGCTCTGCTATGCAGGTCGTAGCTGTAGAGTAATCAGGGTGGAAAGACAGGTGGAGTTGAGTGTCATCAGCGTAACAATAGTAGGAGAAGCTGTGGATGATGCGACCCGGAGAAGTGGTGCAGATCGAGAAGAGCAGAGGACCAAGAACTGAACCCTGTGGAACTTCTCTGAGCAGCCGCCGCGTCTTGGACACTTCACTCCTCCAACAGTTTGGATGAAAGCTGTTCATGAATAAGGATTTTGAGATCAGAAGCCTCTGCTCGGAGCGTCTGTTTAAAGCTGTATTATCGTGATTAATTTGATAACTGGAGATGCAGCAGTCCATTATATGAACGACCCAAAGTCTGACGTGAACACTTCCGGACACAACCTCGCAGCGTTAACGATGTTAATAATGCTAAACACAGCTGCTAAAGGCTGCTCCGGGCCGATGGGTTGCTCCTTCTATCTTAGAGACTAAAGCCTAAAATCAGCTGCTGAGATTTCAGACATCAGAAGCAAATACTCTACCGATTCGTCTAGTGCGGATCAAACTGTACTGGGAACAGAACGCAGTGGAAGCAGCAGAGCGTATCGTACCATGAAGAGGAGGAGCGCCTGAGCAGATTCAAAGAGAGCTGCTGATAATGTTTGGAAGCATTCGTCTCGTCACAGTTCATCGTGATAACCTGGAACCCCCCAGAAAGAAGGCCATGTCTGATTGGTCGTTGGGTTGATCAGGTTCGGTGAGCCAATCATCGCCTCCGTTACTCTGACTTCCATACGAACTTCACTTCGCCGTCCGAACGCATTTTCTCCCGTCCACGTCGCCATCTTCTTGTGCTCCATCGGAAAAGAATGCAGTCTGCGGATGACAAACTTCAGCCCCGACTCTCGCTCTATTTCATCGATGCTCTTCATCATGGATTCCAGCAAGTGATCTGGGTCTGGCTGAAGCGGTGAACGTTGCAGATATTCCACGATTCTGCTGTACTCTGAGTCTGAATTGGGCAGTTGAAAACATCTGGGTTCCTCGACGGAGCCGTCTCTGTTCTCCACAATGATCACCTTGAAGAAGTGGCTGGGAACCATCTTCTCCATCGACCCTCCGCGTGCCTCGAGCACGTTTGAGTAAAGCGGTCCAGTGTAGACGTGGACATTGCAGACGTTCGGTTCCTTGGCTTTACTACGGCAGAGATTCTCCAGCGCTTTCCACTGGTTTCGGTTCAGCGCTGAAAGCTGTGGGGAGACGTTGCTGAACATAAACGTGTCGTTATACGCCTCCTGACACCACTTGTGATTGGCCGCCGCCGCGAGGTGACCTCTATCGTAGCCTTGCCGTTGCAGGCTGTTTCCAAACTGAACAGGCAAAGCGTTCATCGAAGCCAGGGTGTCGCGGTTCAGGATCTCGTACACCCACTCTGCGTTCCTGGTTCTCTCGTCGAATGACATCACGTACGATTTTCGTTTCCTTACGTCTTTCTCTGAAGGAAACCCGTCGATTAGTTTATAAGCTGCTGTAGGGTTTGAAGCAACCATCTCAGAGGTGGATTCAGGACCAAACAAGGTTGAGATCGGGATCTTTATGTAGACAGTAGACTTTTTACGTTCTTCTTCTGTCTCAGTTGCAGGAGCAAGAGCACACCGGAGACCGCTTCTGATTGCTGTTGATGGAGCGACATCTTCAGAGAGACTGTGACCTGCTATAAGTGTTTCCAGGATTTCTGCAAACTTCTTCCTTTCCTTTCTTTTCTTATCAGTGCACTCCACCTCATCTTCACAGGAGGCATCTGAAATGTCTGAGGAGGCATCGGATAAGTCTGAGCTTCTGTGCCATGATGGATCGATCAGTTTCACGTCGCGTATCCTCTGAGCTAAATCTGCGGAATCCCACAGCACGTCACATGATGCTCCCTTCACCTCGGCCGAACCCGCGGATGCACCTTGACCCATTTCGATGCAGACGTCTCACTCGAGGCGATGATCCGTCTGAAGCGGAAGAAGAAAACAGGTTAAAGTTAACATTTCCTTGAGCCAAATTCCAATGTGATTACCCCCCACCCCACAAACAATCAAACATAAACCAGCACAAGTGCTCCAAAACCTCTGGCCACGTCCCACCAAAAAAGTGAGAGAAAGAAGTATTTGAACCCCTGCTCATGGGAAAATGCAATGCTAGGTTTATTCCAGCAGAGAGAGACAAAGAGCAACAGAAATGCATCTGATAAAAGTTATGAACTGGCATCACAAAACGTTCCCAGGACTCAAAACCTTCAACAACATGTAAATTACAGAAAGAAAGAAATGTTCTGAAGTCATTGCTTTTACACAAGTTGTGTTTAAATATTGATCCCTTCAGGAAACAGGAATCTCAGATGTTTCCTGGTCTTTGCTCTCATCTCAGCTCCGGATCTTCTCCAGTTCATGACGATGTGGTCTCCGAAACCTTCAGATCTCTATAGGATACAGACTAGATCACTCCGGGACCTTTATCTGCTTCTTCTTAACACACTCCTTTGTTTTGTGATCATCGTCCATCTGGAACTGCCTCCCAGTCTTCTTTCTTAGTGGACAGGTGTCTCTCATACGGTCATCTCATCTGGAGCTGACAGAGCGAGGGGATCTCCTCGTGGAGCTGCGTGATTACTGGACCAGTTCATCTTTATGTTTGTGCAGAGATGGGAAGAAAAACAGGTCACATGTTCACTCAATCGCTCGGTAATGCAGAAGTCAAAGTACAGCTCTTTAGAGGAAGAATCAGGAGCTTTAGCAAATCATTAATCCAGAGAGCTTCAGATTCCCTGCTACAGAGATCATGTACACAGCAGCAGAACGGCCCAAGAGAGAAACCTCACGTCGATTCAGTTTGAGGTTAAAAGCTCTGAGCATCCAGAGCTTCCTGTGTCCGCCTCGGATGCTGCAGACACCGCCTCGTCATCCTCCAGCAGCAGGAAAATCATCCGAGACAGAGCAGAAAAGCTCGGAATCATCCAGATTTCATACAGTTTATTTCTTATTCATACTTACATACTGTGTGTACTTACATGTTTTTAATATTCCTTTCTTCCTAAACTGTCAAGGCTATTGTTGAAATGCAATTTCCTCACCATGAATAAAGGCTCTTCTTCATAAATAGAAATATTAATGAATGTATAAAAGAAGATAATTTACCAAAGAAGAGGCTTGTGTCGTGTTCTTGAGATCAGGAGAAGCAAAGAGAGAGAGAGAGAGAGAGAGAGAGAGAGAGAGAGAGAGAGAGAGAGAGCTAAACCAGTAGCCAATCCCGGTTTAGCTCCGCCCACATAATTCCCATACAAGTCAACAAGTCAAGCATGCCAACATATCTTTGTTTATTCTGCATCTGTATGGTAATTATGTGGGCGGTCCAAGCTAGGATTGGTCATAGAGGCAGTAAGGCAGAAGCAGTCGAATCAGAGATTGTTTTCCATGTGATCGATCCTGGAAAAGGCCCACCCACATCATTACTGTACTGAAACAGATGTGTTGAATTGCTTAAATTAATGTATTACTGTTTGTTATATGGACAAATTGAAATGAATAAAACAATAAAATAAATTCAAACGTCTAGAGATAGAAAAAAACATTTCAATGTTTTTTTGTTTATATCCTAATTTGCTTATTTCTGTGTCTGGGTGGTAAAGATGTGGGCGGTCCTTCGGGTGAAATATGGGCATGGCCTCATCGTTAGCGTACAACAATAGAAAAAAAACAATTACATAAAAGATTGGGAAGTGTGAAAAAAATCTGACTTAATGAATATGTTACATTTTTTATGACTGGTTCTTTTTTATTTTGATTAATAGTGACACTAAGCTGCAGAAATGTATTTGTTTATATATGTGTCTGGATGGTAATGATGTGGGCAGTTCTTAAACTGAAATGATCCTGCCCACATAATCAACATACACAGAAATAAGCCAACAGATAAATAAAAGAGAAAACAGTGTATTAAATACAAACAAATGAGTTGAAATAAAATGATAATGTTGCTATAACCGTTACATGTATTATTATATTTAAACACATATGAATTTATGTTTATTTAGTTATACATTTATTTATTTAAATATTAATTCGCGTATGAATAATGTTGTGGAAGCCTCACGGATTACAGTGCAGTACCGCCGGGCTCCAGCAGGGCGCGGACGCCAGGGAACAGAGGCCGCCTGTGTGCGTTCGAACACTCGGCTTCAGTTCCGCGCAGCTCCGCCTGTTTACGCGGTTCTCTGCCAAACAAACACAGGTGCGGAAATAACCGGGATTGCTGGGATTTTTGAGGGCGGCCGGTGGAAAAAAACGGGAAAGGGAAGGAACAAGGAAGGATGTGTGTGTTTGGGGATAAACAGATGAAGTGTGCGGCCGAGTGTTGAACTGAGTGAGGGGAAGTTACGAGGCAGCTGAACCCTTTTACACGTTATTCAAGATATTAGCTAAAAGTAAATGCTTTTTCATGTTAGCAACAATTGCGTTTAACACTCGTGTTAGTTTGATTGTGAGAGAAAAAGGACAAATTCAGGAGTGAAACGCTGAGTAGTTTCCCGCCCCCGGGAAAAGAGCTTCAGCGGGGTTCTGAAGAGGCTTCGCTCTAAACAGCGAGATAAACTGACTGAAATGTTATTTTCGAGATCAGAGAGTATTTATTTTGCTCTTCAAAGTGTCTTTAAGGCATCTCAAATGATTTTATCTAAGCATAAATCAACACAGCAGCTCCTCTCTGGAGCAGAAAGAGCGCGTTCAGCGATGGTCACGCCCACTAACACAGAGGACTCCGCCCTTTAGAAACCCCATCGCGTTCTGATTGGTTGAGAGGACTGAGATCAAACGCGTCACCAAAAAATTAACCTCTAAGTACATCAAACGTTACAAGCTGCTTCGTAATCTACAAACATAACATCATCCCACACTCGTGTTTGATCTGGAATAATAAGAACTTTTAACACAAACGGAATTCTGTCGTATTGCAAAATTGGTTTAAATGTCATTATATGTGTATCTCAAATATTTCTGAAGAATTCAGTGTTTGCCAGCATGCCGCTCCTGTAAGACCTTGCAGCAGTCCCAGAGTTCTGTGCTTTATAAAAATATATGTTTTGCCATTTCTTACTCAAACACTTCGTCCTCATCTCACACAAGAAACAGCAAAGCCACTAGGACTTCATTCCGGATGGAAATAGCTTCAGAGTGAAGGCTTGTTGGTATGGTTTTGTTTCATTATTTTACAATTATTTACGGACGATCCAAACAAGAGAAATTAACTCTGATGCGTGTTGTACCAATCAAATTCTGTTTTTGTTCAATAGAATAATGTTCCGTTGTAATCTTAACGTCAAAAGCTGAAGCTAAAGCAGTACAACTTTCTTCTATTCTGTCAAACTATTAAATGAAACAATTGTTGACAGTCTGTTATTCACTTTCCTAATTTGAGTTTCTTTATTGTTTTATTTATTTTAGCTGTTGTACTTTGATAACCAATTGTTTTTAATGATAGGTTATTTTCCGGTTCTAACCCTAACCCTAATAAATGTATTTTTTAAATATTTGAACATTATTTTTATCATGATTTGCAACGAAAGCCGTTAAAACATGAGCTCTCCAAACACCGCAGACTGCAGCTGTTCTCGGGATTTTATGAATGAACGGTTCATCGCTGGCCACGCCTACAAGCGGCACGTCTCCAAACCACGCCCACTATAAAACTCTGCCGCGGTCTGATTGGTCGAAAGGCGTGTTCGCGGGAACATTGACAGCCCAGCGGTATAAAAGCGCATCGCTGCGTCAGAAACCACAGCCGAGTGTTTGCTGCTGAAATAAACTCCCGCGAGTGGATTATAATAAACCAGACGCTTTAATTTATCACATTTTACTGGATATTTAACAGTTTATTACGAAGATGAAGGATTTATTGTGTCTGTTTGTGGGTGTGCTTATCTTCTGCACCTCGGTAAGTCCCCAGAAAAGAACAGAAGCCGTTCTTTACAACAAATAATAACAATACACAAACTAACCATCATTTTAATGACAAATAAATCTAATTTTAAAGTAAAAATTGGGGTCATGTACTTTTTTTAAACAACAGAATAGAAAAAGGGCAGCAGATGAGTAAAGTGGTTCACTCAATCTACTTAAGCATTTTATGAGGTTAAGACTGAAATCTGGAATAATGCACTTGTTTTGCACGTGTTACAAGAGCGCTACAGAAACACGTAATGAAGGCAGAAATGCACATCTCAATGGAAGCACCTTTCCTGATATTCCAGTCAAAATGCAGTAACTGAAACTTGAGGCTTGGGTTCAGATGAGGGTTCGAGGGGTTGGCACTCTGACATCTCGGGGCTCAGAGAAGGACTGCGCTTGCTCTGAGCCAAATATCAAGGTTCACAAGGCTGCTTTTGTGGTGAGGTTTGGTTGTGAGAGCCTCAGACAAGGTTTCAGGAGGATCAGAAGCTTTCTCAAATGAGAATATGGGTGAGATAATCCCAAACGATTAAAGTTTATGTGATCCACACAAGGTTTCCAGAGGCTTTTGTGAGGGTTCGGTTCATAAACAAGTAGGAGTATGAAACAAAGGATCAGTTGATCATAAGAAGAGCTTAGAAAAGAGTTTCCAGCTATTTCCAGAATCAAGAGTGTTTAGATGTTCAGAGTGTTCCAACAGTGAGGAACAGTGATTGAGAACGTTCTGGAGAGAGATGTTCCGAGGTGGAAGCACTAGATGCTGATCATTTCCTGAACGCTGCTTCTGATGATGGGTGTGAAGCAGCAGGAGCTTGTGAAGGAGCTCATCCTATGACTCTCCTGTATGCAAGCATCAGTGTTTTGAACTTTACCTGGTCTGCAGTAGGGAGCCAATGGAGAGAGATGAAGAGTCAGAAAGGTCCTCCTTCGCTGAGATTATTGACAATTGACAAAAGATTTAATGCAAAGGAAGATTGATTATGGAGCGTTTCTTCTAGAATCCTAGTTGTGAATGGCTGAAGTGAAGGTCAGTAGCTTCTACTGGAGGTGTTGGGGTACATAAACTGAGGTTCAGACAGGGATTATGAGGCTCATGATATGAGGAGTCATTTTAAATACATGAGGTTCAACAGGCTCAGACGTATGTGTTCCTCCAACTAGGCATAAGGAGTAATATAGGTGGGATAATCCCAAAAGAGGAGTCTACGTGCTCAGATGAAGGTTTACAAACATTGAGGTTGCATGAGGCACAATGAGGATTTATGTGCTTCAATCAAGAGTTTAGCAGGCAATGATGAGGGTGAGGAGTTTAAGTACTCTGGAGTTGTTCAGGAGAAATCATCTCAAACAAAAGAGCAGGAATAAAGGTGAGAGTGTGAGGAGCTCAAGTAAGACATTTTGTGCCTGAACCAGGGTTGAGGATGAGAGGATCTTGAAGAGGATTTAAAAGGTTCAGATGATGGGACGGATTCAAGGACTCGTGGGTCAGAGGAGATGTTAGGATCAGATGAAAGGCTGAAATGAGGATTAAAGAGATCACCAGACGATAGACCCTGAGCAGGATCTTCTGTTCTTTTCTGTAGGTCTGCGTGTGCTGTCCCCGGGCGTGCCCCCCCTGCCCATTACCCTCCCTGTGCCCGTTGGGCATCAGCTCAGTGGTGGACGGCTGTGGCTGCTGTAAGGTCTGTGCCGCTCAGCTCAATGAACCCTGCAGCGCCAACAAACCCTGCGACCATCACAAGGGCCTGGAGTGTAACTATGGCAACGACGTCAGCAGCCTCCACGGCATCTGCAGAGGTGGAGTACCACCCCACACCCCCATCCGAGACACTAGAGCTGCTCCCAAGCTTCAAAAACAAACTTTAACCTCAATCATTCAAAGCAGCTCTGTAAGAGAGATCTGTAATGAGATGCAAGGATCGTTTCATCAGTTTCAATCCTTCAAACCTCTACATTTCACTAATGTGATGAAATTATTTACAAATGCAATCAAACGTTATCAGGTTCACGAGGCTGACAGCAGAAGCAGGTTATTTCCACAAACAACAATAAGACGAGGAAAAGAGACAGGAGCAGCTTTTACTATGGAAAGTGTGTATTTAGATGATGAAGGAAGGTTTTTAGAGCTCCACCAAACAACATCTGACACGAATAACAAGACTCATGGAGTTAAAGGAAATATTGGTATGAGCTTTTTAAAACGTCTGTTTAGGAGCATCAGGATGGTTCTCTGCTCTGATTCAACATTTGGAAAATTCTTGCCTTGAAATTTGATCAGGTCAAAACAGAGCCAGTCCTGGTCCCTGCACTGGTTACCAGTTTACGCTACAATTCAGCACTGAACACGGTTTGGAGAAAGAGAGAGAGAGCTTTTGCGTCTGCAGCATCATGGTTAAGAAACCATTCTTAGTTTCAGTGTTGACTCTTTTTCTCGAGCTTCCCTTGGAGATCTACTTTGATGAATCTACTAGAGGTTGCATCACATGCAGAAGTTCTCAGAAGACTCTAATCCACAACTACTACAAACCCTTGGTGGACTGGTTCTGATGAAAGTGCCTGCAGATGCGGGGAAGACCAGACTGACATGGAAAGGACATTGAGAGTGTGGGCTGCTGAGGAGACTGAGATCTGACTGGCAGAGACGTGATGGCCTCGGAGACATTTCTTCTTGTGGTTTTCTGGAGCACAGAGGCTGAATAAACTGATCCCGAAGGTCATCATGGTTTGGAGAACGAATCTCAGCCCAGCATGAGACATCTCAGAAGCTCTTCTCTTCCTGCTGCTGCTAGACCTTAGGTTCAGAGGTGCCCCGGTGAATCCCTCACATAAATCTGTGCAGTAATATTAATAAACATGTGCGATATGTTAATGGGTTTCCAAATAAAGAAGCTCCACAATCCCAGTGGAGAGGAGCTGAACGCACAGGAAGCTCCTGGTTTCCATGAGTTTTCCTCCATCAAATGGTCAGTTGATTGTTTTCTTTGGATGTGGAGCCTATGAAGGAACGAAAGTGTGCGTATCTATAGCTTTCTGGGAGAAACCGTCGGGTGAAAGGATGAGGGGGATTCTGCTGATCGCACGAGGGATATTCCAATAACAGCAGTGAACTGAGGAGCGCTTGAGTTTCCCGATCTAATCGAGGGATCAGGTTGATTTCCTGCTGCACAGAGGTTATTTGTGCACGCGGTTGTTTCTATATTAAGGCAGTTATTTGGGTTGCTCTGAAGGGGGATTTGAGGAGGCGTCTCCCCCTCATAAAGACTCTCTGACGCTCGGCTCACAGTAAACAACTCACATTCCTGCTCCACTAAACATAGAGCCCTAAGATCCAGCCAAAGGCCAGAGAGTCGAGCTCCGCTGCGGCGGCGAGAGAGAGAGAGAGACGTAGACATTAGAGAGCTCTAGATACCTCCTCACGAACAGGAGAGAGATCTTCTGAAAATCAAAGAAATACAGCGTTCCAGAACAAAATGTGCAAACATGACATCACTTCCTGTTTCTAGAACATTTTATTTTAACATCTACCGGTAGTTTCACAAACGCATCTCTCTGTAGTATTTAAACATCAGAGCTCAAAACAAACAGGAACCGTTGTTTACGTGAGATGCTGCACTAAAACGAATATATTGTTCTTTTACTTTAAAATCTGGTTTAGCTTTGTTTGATTCACAGAGAAACGGTTCACAGGGATTATTAATAAAAAATGATAATAAACAATAATAATAACACTTATGTGAGAAATTATTATTTACTTTATTTTTAAAAATCATGTGCTGTCGTAAAGCATATGTTCAGTATTTTATCAAACATAAAAAATATATATATATAAATTGCAAAATAATACAATATTAGTACTTTGGAGATTATTGTCGTCATTAATTAATTAAAATTTGTATTTCTCATTGAATTCGATTTGAATCGTTGAGCTGCAGGAACGATCTGCACTCGAGTGAGAAACTCGGAGCATTCCCCGAGCGAACAATACTCTACTTTAAACTGAATGTTCTTCCTCTGCACATATTTGCCGATTTCCCTTTGGAATAAAAAATATATACAAATTATAAACAAAGGAGAGGAGCACGTCGACACAGCAGCGCTCAGAGCAGTTTAATGTTTCAAAAGCAAGTTTAGATCAGCATTTTTCGTTTTAACTCGGGTGTTAAAGTTCCTGAACAGAACGCTGGAGTCTGAGAATAGTTCCTAGCCGGAATGATCTGGAAAATCTTAAGTTCAGGATGTAACTACTGCAGATTTCCTTTGTAAACAGGAAAAGAGCAAATCTCTTTGATGATTTGGACTCATTTGGAATGATCAGATTCAAGGATCTATGCTAAGCTAAGCTAACAGTGTTAGCAACAGAACTCTGAGACAGATGTCGACAAAGACATGAGCCGAGGATCATTTCCTCCATTAACAATATTCAGATCTTCTCTGAAGAACATCAACATCGTGGAGCCGCTCGTCCGTCGAGCGCTACAACAGACGAATCACAAACGGCATCTTTCGGAGGCTAACAGTCAAATGTGATTTGCTGGTAAAAATAGCATCCGAGTGAAAAACAACGTTCTAATGCTAAACTCACTGTTCTTTATCTTTCAGCTAAACTCGACGGACGCTCCTGCGAATACAACGGTCGAATCTACCAGAACGGGGAAAACTTCCGAGCTGGCTGCAAACACCAGTGCACGTGCATCGACGGAGCCGTGGGCTGCGTTCCCCTCTGTCCTGCAGAGATCCCCTTAGCATCTCCTTCCTGCCCCAACCCGAGCCTGGTCAAAATCCCAGGGCAGTGCTGCCTCAGCGTCGACTGCCACCGACAGTCCCCCATCCTCCCGCCCCTTTACCAAAACCCCCCCTTACCACCTCCATTCCTGTTCCCAGACGTGCACACCTTCAAGAAACCCAGAGTCAAGCCGGACCCCTACAAGCACAAGAACTCGATGAGCAACGAGGTCGAGGAGACGGAGAAACGATGGGAGAAGCCGTTGAGCCGGAAGCACCTGCCGGGTGAGGCTCTTTCATGCCTTTATCACACAGCGGGACTGGGAGCTGAACGCAGATCTGAAGCAACCCAAAAGCTGCTTGCACACAGTAAAAACCGTTCAA
The DNA here is from genome assembly GCA_007224835.1 of Danionella cerebrum. Classification (NCBI taxonomy): domain Eukaryota; kingdom Metazoa; phylum Chordata; class Actinopteri; order Cypriniformes; family Danionidae; genus Danionella; species Danionella cerebrum. The sequence goes on from SRMA01026911.1 coordinate 154,142, forward strand.
GAGAATCCCCATTAGCACATTAGCTTTACCTTTAGATAACGACAGCACAAGCTAAAGAGAGTGAACGGCATCAAAAGAAGTCGTTTGCCACCTGAAAATGAATCTGGCTCAATTAACAATCGTTCCCAATGTGAGCTGTGACCTGCGCTCGCGAGCGAGGGCGAGTGTGTGTTCAGCTGATTTTCCACAGGACACACACAGTCACACACTCGAGCGATTCACGGCTAATCACTCTCTCTGTGCGTCAGTGTTTGCTGTGGGCTGAATGGCGCCTGTGTACCGGCTCAAGCCTGTCTGCAGCCGACTTCCAGGATCTGGCAACCTCTTCGAGCCAGACACTCCAGGATTTTATGTTATTTAATGCCCTTGGTTGCCAGATTGGTAGCGAAGTAACCCACCACATCTCTCCTTTCTCTGTAGTCCTGAAGCCTCCCGGGGGCAGAGGAGCATGTCTTCACCAGACCTCCAGCTGGACGCAGTGTTCACGGAGCTGCGGTTTGGGTTTGTCTTCTCGAGTCTCCAATGAGAACAAACAGTGCAAACTGATGAAGGAAACCAGACTCTGCAACATCCGGCCGTGCAGCTCTCTCGCTCTACCCAAAAAGGTACAAAAATACACAACATTTTACACCTAGCAGCTGCAGCTAAACGACTCAACAATGACCTTCTTTCGGTGAACTCAACTATCCCGAGAACCAGTGGTCCCGGACCCCTTTACCGGTTTAAGGTACAGATCAGCTCTCGAGGTGTGGCAACAAAAATAAAATAAATACAACTCACCGAATCCGACGGAGTTGTTTATTTTTATTAACACATTCCGGATTCATGGCCCTGGGCCAGGGACCCCTCCCTTTACAAATAAACACTACTGCCTAACAGACTTTCAAAAGGTTATTATGAGTGTATTTCTTTTATTACTGCTCCCAGACAAACATGTACATGTAGATCTGCAACTCTACAGGAATCGAACCAAAGCAATCCTTTCACTGGACAAAGAGCAAGATGTGGGACACGTGGAACCTAGGATTCCTGCAATTTTCTTAATGTCAAATTTAAGACATTTTCAGGCCTGTATCAAATTCAGAATCACAACAAACACCCCCACGAATCAAGCAAGCAACACAAACAGAATTCTATTCTAATGAGCTTTACATCCAAATAATAACCTGTGATAAAAATGTAAGACTTTTTAAGATCAAGCTGATACGCCGGAGCTGTCAATTATGCTCCCCCACCCCCCCACCCCCCCTTGTGGGAGCTGTAGACACTAGACACAATAAACGTACATGGGTGTGCCTCGCATATCCTCAAAGACTTGTCCTGATGGATGGCAGGTTTGATGGTCACTTAAATGTTTGCTTCTCTTCGGTCTCACAGAAAGGAAAAAAATGCTCTCGAACCCAGAAGTCCCCGGAACCTCTTCGCCTCCGCTACGCTGGATGTCGCAGCACTCGTCTTTATCAACCCAACTTCTGTGGAGTCTGTTTGGACGGGCGCTGCTGCTCCCCCCGTCGCACCCGGACCATCCCCGTCCCTTTCTCCTGTCCAGACGGAGAGAGATTCGAGAGAGCCGTCATGTTCATCCAGTCCTGCAAATGCAACGATGACTGCGGGCACCTGAATGAGGCCGCCATGCCACCTCAGCAGTGGCTTTACGGGGACATGCATAAATTCATCGATTAACTCCTCCTTCCTTTAAAAACCTCCTCCGGCGCTCTTCCTCGTCTGATAGAGTAGCATTTCGAAGTGTAGCCAAGTAGACGCTTGACCAAGGCTTCATTTAAACTCTTAAGACATTAAGATACAAAGACATCACTTGGGTGACACCAAAAGGTACAAGTTTGGTCCATATTGGTTCCTTAAAAGTTAAATGCATTCGTAACTAAAAGTGTAATAGTAGCTTCTTTGACAGCTAGCATCCCAGTGACGGCTTTAGTACCTTGATATTTGAGAGTATGATGGAAATCTACCAGGAGGAAAGACTGGAATGCTTGGGATGTGCCTAGAGCCTTAAACCCAAAATGTACCTCATCCCTCTGTGCTACAAGCTAGTAGTGCACTGTTTTTATTTAACAGAAACATTTGATCTTTCTTGTTCATAGTGTTCACGTACAGCCTGCGACATTGAGACTGTCCTTGCATACCAATCCGCTCCTTATAACATAGTGTTTGTGGGGAAATCCAAAGGTGCTCAATACTTTAGTGCTCTAAGAAATTGTATTACCCACAATCCACTGCAAGGTGATTTACGGACGCTTGGAGTGTGTTTAAATTGTCTCCATTTTTCATTCCCGCGTTTGTAATTCATCAGAAGCTGCAGCAGAGCTTGGAAAGCAGTCTCTTCCTATCATACCACCTGAACGCTATGAAACAAGGAACTGAATCGCCATGAAATATTTTTCATCAGTGTGAAATGAGGAGTGCAGAGTTTGGTTGCGGGGGGTATGACTATGGTCGATGTCCTGCAGGAAGCTGGAGAATCCTGGCGAAACACCTCTCTAGAACTAGCTGCACAGGACTGACTAACTAACTACAGGAGCCATCTTTCCGGGCGATGCTCATCATTACGATGGCCACCAAACACAGCTTCTTCTATGCAGACTGTACACAAATGGTTGGACAGTCCTCGGTCTAATCCTAGCCTGCCATCATCTAGAAGAGACTTTTGGAGATAATTGGTTACGCCTCAGACAGACACTGAAGGAAAAACTGAAGGGATTGACTTAGTTTGCAACAATTGCTTTAATTAGATGATCAACATTTGGAACACACTACCCAGTGCTTTACTGGGTAAACTTGGGAAAACCCTGGATTGATTCTCAGTGTACGTTTACCTTCAACAAAATGTCAAAACAAAACCAATAAAAACAGTTAGTTGATGGAAGAAATCTGAAATGTTAAGCGCTGCAGACCTCTCTGACCATCACCTATATAGGTGCAGTGCATCTTCCAAACAAAGCGTACAGAGCCTTATCAGCTTCCACAGGGCATTATATTGGAGCCAATGCATTTGATGGGCATATTTCGAAAGGACAGCTACACTGTAGATGCCTAAGGGCTTTGTTTGCTGTTATTTTGGTTTATTTTACGGGTGCAGCTGTGGGAAGAGGACAGTACATACTCATGTAAAGGGTACCAAGTGAAATCTTTTAATAGTTCCCACCACACAATTTGGCAAAGCTATTTGAGAATGTTCTTTGAAGTAATGGTTACAGGAAACACTAAATCATGGAGCTTTGCTGGAAATGACGCAACCATAAACACTCCTCAGAATAGTCTACCAATGAAAGCGTCTTTGTGAGCATTTAGGGTTTGGTTGCTTTTGAACCGGTTTGCTGACTCTGATAGTTTTCCTGAATGGACTCAGTGACTCCATGTTTACCAGGTGCCACTGTTCTTAAACTTCAAAATGGCGGCTCCTTTCCTCTAGGCCTCAAAAGACCCGTTATTTCAGGGCAAAAACAAACTGTAGTTTACAATAAAATGTTTTTTTTTTTTTTTTTTTTTTTTTACGTGTGTGTGTGTGTGTTTAAAACATATTTTGTTATATGTGTCATTTCAAAGTAGTGGGTGAGTCAGTTTTGACAAATGTTGCTTTGGTCCGGTCTGTAATCGGCCTATGTGGTGACACAGCCATCGGTTTCTATTTCTTGCCTGGCATGAGTTTCTGAGCTTATGGTGCTTATTTTATACCATGTGCACTAAAGAACAAGAGTTTAAACAAACATACAGACAAGAGATGCAAAAGAAGTTTTTTGTGGCCATTTTCTGAAAACCATGATTCAATAAATTTTTGGGAATTTTAAGAAACAAATAATTGATTGAAGATTGTGATTGTAATTAGATTGTGATGGTGTAATGTGATAAAAAAAATTCCAGTGAATTAATTTGAAAATGCTGTGGGCATATATAAGGGGAATAAAGTTACATTAGTTTCTATTGAGAGTTTATAGTCGCAGCCCAAAATAAATCCTGTTGTAAATTATTTATAGCAGATATGCCTATTGCAACTGATGCATAATACATATGTTTGTACAATTTAGATATTGCATGATTTAAACCACATGAAACACTCTCATAAATGGTTAAAATGGCGAAGGGATCATGTTTGATACCTAAAGTTACACAAGTAAATACACAAGTTCACTAAATGCTTTTTACAATATCAGTTTGTTTACAAACTGCAAATATATAACTTTTTTATCTGTTGGCTAGTACGTGTTATAGAGAGAAAATGTCAAACTGCTTCTAAACCGTTTGACTTTTAAGGAGAAATGAACATATTCTCACCTGTTGAAGTTACCCGTAGCTTTAAGGACAAACATATTTGAGTGTTTTTTACGTGAAGAAACGCCATGTTTAGACAACACGCGGTCACCGATCCAAGATGGCGGACGTTAAGGTGAGAAGCAAATTAAATGAAAAATAAATCACTTTTACATTTATGTAACATAATTGGATTCAAACCTGTTCAGATAAGCAAATATTAATTAAGCAACTAATAAGCAACCATGGTAGTAGCGATAAGAATTAATCTACATGCGTTTCATCAATCGACTTCAGACCTTTTTCTTATAAAGGTTGTAGTATATTTCCACAAAGTTTTATCTATATTATAGACTATAGTCTTTTAATGCAGCCATTCTTATTTGACTATTATAAGCTTCCAAGCAAACTGGAAAGAAATGGATTCTAAACTAAAACTCAACCCTGGGCGTTACAATGATCACATTTCAGCATTGGTTTAATTGTAATAAAATTTAAACGTGTTCTTTCACATTATTAGTCAGTACTTCAATTAAATGCTATAAAGACTTTACATTCCCAGTTGTCATTTCAGATCATGAAATGTACAAAATTTTTGAAAGAAAACCGTTTCAATTTTTCTGGCATACGAAAACATCCTTCCAGAGCAAGCTTTAGCTTAAAGGAGTGCAAAGTATATTATAGTATAGTAATCATAATGCAAATAAAATCTTCAAAAAGTACAAATCTAAACAATTATTCCTTACCAAATAACTCAATATCAGTTTAAGTAACAAATCTATTTTTTTTATTTAAATAGTAAATTTATGTATTACTCAACAGTAAATTTCAGTCATAAAAACAACTTCATCTCAGAAGACAAAAAAAAAAACAAAACACAAGTCATAGTGTAGAAAATAAGTTTTAATTGGCATTAAAACCCTAAACAAAAACATGATGTTACAACAATCATAAAATGCACACAGCGCCCATTCCACAAAGACAAGCATAAAAACAAATCGGATTTGAGGTAAAAAGGAGGTGGAAACGGAGGCAAGTTGCTCCGATGGGATCTAATAAACATTGTTCTGGAAACATCAAGGCCTTCATCTGGACTGTTCAACTGCACAGAACAAACACAAGAAACAATTAGTAAAAGGTTCAACACACCACGAAACATTCTGCAGCCGCAGCACTCACTGTAAGTGGAAATGTCGATCTCATCCGGTAACTCGGCCACGTTCACCTCGAAACGGTCCTGCACATCATTTAGGATTTTGGCATCTTTCTCATCTGACACGAAGGTGATAGCCAGCCCCTTGGTGCCGAATCGACCGGCGCGAGCCACCTGGAAAACAACCACAAGAGCATTGGCATCTTCCTGAAGACTTCGAGAGCAGACGCCAGCAGAGCATCGCAGAAGCTTCTGATTCGTACCCTGTGAAGGTATGTGTCCGAATCCTCCGGCATGTCGTAGTTGAAGACGATGTTCACCCGCTCGATGTCCATTCCTCGTCCGAACAGGTTCGTGGCTACCAGGATCCTCCTCTGGAAGTCCTTGAACTGCTGATAACGAGACAGCCTGAAGAAAAGGCCAAAGCAGGTCCTTATAGATTCAGCAGAGGGCGCAAGAGGACATTGACTACAGGTAAATTTACACAAATCTCCTTCAGCCGTTAACGTTAGTGATGCCCATAATTTGTTATGTTGTACTTGATCAACAAGACCTTGTTTTACCTGCACCAACATTACACTTTATTCTGATTAGATTAAATAATGTTTAACTCAGAAGCATTCGGGAGACAGAGGGTAGAGCAATGGCCGCACCTCTCCTCCTGATCCATGGCTCGGTGGATGGCGATGGCCGGGAAGTTCTGCTCCACCAGTAACTGAGACAGAGCCATGCAGCGCTGGACCGACTTCACAAATATCACCACCTGCAGGAAGGAACAGCCGCTGCGTCAGAAAGGGTTCTGGTGCTCCTGCACTCTCCAGTTTAGGGAGAGGAGAAGAGGTTCCTCATGAGAGGGTGGTAGTAGGTGATCTGGCAACACGTCACACCGAATGGTACATTACATAAAACTGAGCAACAAGTGTCAGCCTGTAAGATTAGTGTAGAGTTAACTAGAGCGAGTCCTCAACTAATAAATGATTTAGTGAAATATTGAAGATCCAAAAAAAAAAAAAAAAAAAAAACACTCATGAAGGATTCGACTGCAGGGCTCTCGAGGTAAAGGTAATCAACCGTGACACACATTTAACAAGATGCCGTTCACTCCAAAATCAGTCGCTGTTGACGATAGTGTACACGACACGAACAATAAAAATATTCAGACAGACCGTGTTTGGTTCATTTTTTGGTTTCTTGTGCGTTTTATTTTATTCTGTTTATACACATCTTCTGTGTATTCCGGTCTCCATGCTGAACTCACCTGGTTGAACTCCAGCACGTCGAGGAGGTCGAAGAGCTTGCGGTTCTTCTCGTTGTCCTTCAGCTTGCAGTAGTACTGCTGCAGGCCGTGAAGAGTGAGCTTGGTCTCGTCGTCCACAAACACCTCCATGGGCTGAGCATCAAACACAGAGCAGATCAGACGAGGGTACAGATGCCCCTTCTGACAGGAGTCACGGTTTCTTTACCGCATATAATGTCTACACCAAACGAATTCCGATGGAAACAGAGGAGTACTCACGTCCTGCATGAACTTGCGGCAGACGGGGCGGATCTCTTTACTGAGCGTGGCGCTGAACATCATGCACTGCTTCTCTCGAGGAGTGAGTCTGAAGATGTCCTGGATGTCGCTGCGCATGTCTGGAACAAACACAAGCTTTAAACACAGAGCCTCAGGACCTCATCTCAGTTTCGTCAGCGATTTCTGCTCCTCCGAGACTAAAGCCTCCATGTGATAAACGCCAACTTTCACTCTCACTTTAAACACAGCATAAAAATCACTTTACGGTACTGAGATGAACTTCTGCATCACACGGAGAGCACCCAGATACACACTCACCAAGCTCCTCCAGCATCTTGTCACACTCGTCCAGAACAAAGTGCTTGACGTTCTTCAGGTTGAGCGTTAGGTTTCGGAGTAGGGCCAGGATTCGACCCGGTGTGCCCACCACGATGTGAGGGCACCTCTTCTTCAGCACCTCCTCGTCGTTCTTGATGGGCATACCCCCGAAGAACACAGCCACCTTCACTGTAGACATGTACTTTGAGAAGCGCTCGTACTCTTTGCTGATCTGGAACGCCAGCTCACGCGTGTGGCAGATCACCAGCACCGAGACCTGGAAAGATTGCAACCACGCAGATAAACATTCCAGCTCTCAGTCGCTCACGTTCACATGATTTGAAACAAACAGGAGCATTCTGCTGTCGTGTGGTTGAAGTTTATCACCAGACTGACCTGTCCATCCACCGGCTCAATCTGCTGCAGGGTGGCGAGAACAAACACAGCCGTCTTGCCCATTCCGGACTTGGCCTGGCACAGAATATCCATGCCCAGGATGGCCTGCGGGATGCACTCGTGCTGCACTAAAATACATGACCACGTAAACATTGTGCCACTGGTTCGAAACAGCTCTAAAGTAGATCTCATCACCGAGCTCCCCTCCTCACCTTCAGAGGGATGCTCAAATCCACAGTCGACAATGGCTCTCAGCAGCTCCGGTTTGAGCAGGAAGTCCCTGAAGCCGGAGCTGTGGATGGAGACGTAAGAGCCTTTCACCTCCTTCTTTCCTGCTGGGGTGGCACTTTCGGGGGCTCCCTGGGGCTCCTCGTCTTCCTCATAATCCAGCAGCTCATTGTCATTGTCGTTCTCAGCCATTCTGAAGAAAAGGCGAGAGATTGTGAAAAACCGTGTTGATGTAACTTACTCTGGGAGAAGTGCACATCTATAATTAACCTAATAAATCGAGAAATAAAACTTACAGAATCTAAAAGGGGGATATGGGTCACCAGCATCAAAAAGTAATTAGTTTCCTGAATAAGAGCCAATAAAAATAATAGCAAACATTCAAAATTCGATAACCAACACAAATCATTAAGTGAGAATAAATCATCATACAAGTAAATCAAAACCATCAACGAGGATCAGAAACACACACTTCAGTGTAAAACACTGTGACTTCGCTAAAACAACGAGCATAACCGCAAGTGAATGCAACAGACGCACAACGCTGAGATTAAAGCATCGGAAATTCCAAATTTTCCCCCTACTAACATTTTGCAAAACATAATCTAACCGAATCCCGGCATTTTGCTCAAATACGTACAAACAGCAACAAAGACGGAGAACTAAAACAAGACGCAATCAAAGGCTTTCTCTCGCGGGAAGCTATTAGCATCGAAGCTAACGCGGCAATGACATAACACATCTAAATCAAAACATGTTTCACTAATATCTGCTTGAAAATGAATTAAACTCATCGTAAATACACAAGAATGAACCGTGTGGCGATAATGGACTGTTTATAGTTACCTTTTGGTGCCGGTGTGATAGTTATATAAAAGACACGAGCGCTGAAGAAGCCCCAAACCACACGCGCCAGGCCGCAGACTCGACTACGATGCGGATATCCAGCCTCTTGAACAACACAAGCGCCCATTGGCTGAAAAACGGATCTCCTTGGTTGTACGTTAGCGATTATTGGACGGTGTACCTGTAAGTCCGAACGACTTGAATTAAACACGGGCTATTATTGGATGTTGAAAACTGCGAAAGAAGCGTAGGGCCGAGCAAATGCTGGTGGGCGGGAATTTTTCGAAAAAAAAAAAAAAGGGTTTGGCTAATGCTGTCACAAACCACTTATGTCCCAGTAAAATTCACTATATAAATTACAAAACGGGAATAAACGGGTTGGAAAATAAATGTTTTTTTTTTATTAAAAAAACATTGATACATGAATATAAAAAAATGTTATATATAATTATATTATATATATATATATATATATATATATATTTTGTATATTCATATATCTCAGTCAACCTATGCTTTTTGTAAGCACTAAATAAATATCTTTTTTGTTGCTGAAATAAGAAAGCTGTTTTCACAACCAAGCCAAATAATGAGCAATTATTTATTAGGTATTTTACAGTAATGTCCATCTATGGTAAACTGCAAATGACCATTAGTGCATCTCTAATGCTTGTACAAGACTCCAATAAAGTTTTTAAACAATTTTAAGTTGATTTTTAAAATGCAAAAGCGTCAGTTAAAGCCCAATTTATAATTCTGTGTCAAGCTTAAGCCTTATCTTCTGGGTAGACGCAGACCCCTACACAAGAGCCTGGTGCACACCTATAGAAATATAATTTTTCGCACCATTGGCTCAGACCATAACCTCTGTGATTAATGGGTTCGGTAGCACATCGTTTCTGCAGTGACGTCACACATATCTGAACATCTCCGCTATGAGCAAATCACTCACTGATTCGATCAATCAACGAGTGATTGATTGAAGAAGAGCAGAAATATCTGTACAACAGCTCTTCAAGTGCAGAACAAAGATTGTCAGACGGTAGATCATTTCAGGAAATCAAAACAAACAGAAGTCCACACAGAGAAATGATATTTGCTTGATACTGAAATATAAATTAGGCTTGAGACTAGTTATAAATGTAACAGAATGTTTAGAAGCATATTGGGAAACTCAATAGGATCAACCATCATCTCCAGTTCCATACGCATCATTGGTTCATGTTGTTATATCCGAGACTCCATTGCAGAGTGAAAGCTCCACTGTGCAGTGGAAAAGTTTGTAAAACAGTCTGAACTGGGATGTGACTGGGGTTCAGAAAAGCAACGAGTGCTGGACTCTCCCAGTATATCCCGAACCTGGAAAGGCAGTGTTTGCATCAACCAGGTTTCCACCTGCAGACCTCCTCCATGAAGCCTAACACAACCTCCCAGCTCAGTCGGCAGCACATCCAGACTGTTGCCTCTCAGATCTAGACGACAGAGTTGGGTCAAGGCGGCCACACCAGCAGGGAGTGAGCCAAGGGAATTGTTTGCAACATTCAGATTGCGAAGTTCAACGCAACCCTCAAATAACTCTTTGGGAAGACGTTCAATCCTGTTGCTGCTCAGGTCCAGCTCACTGAGAAGTTTCAGCCCTTTTATATCTGCAGGTAAATCTTCCAGAAGGTTCCCAGCCAGCAGGAGCCGCCGCAGTTTTCGCAATTTAAACAGAGCTGATGGTAAAGTCTGCAACTGGTTATTTGCCAAGTCCAGGATTTCCAAAGACCGCAGAACTCCTACACTAGCTGGCAATGCCAGGATTTGATTATGTGCCAATTTTAGACAGGACAGATGTCGTAGATGCTGTAACCCTAACAACTCCTCCAAAGTTCGCAAATCGTTGTGCTGCAAATCTAAACTGCGCAATTCTGTAAGAGCCAGCAGAGCAGATGGCAACCGCTCCAACTGGCATCCATGCATCTGAAGCTCTGCCAACCCAGTTAAACGCTTCAACCCTGTAAGTACCAGCAATCTATTTCCTTCATTGTGTATTTCCAATCCCATCAAAGTCCCCGCCACTTCACTGAGTTCTCCCGGGATTTTCTGAATTGCACCGTGCAACACCAGCACGCGAAGATGGCGTAGTTGGCGAAGGCTCCCTAGAGCCCACCCACGGCCCATCCCACCGTCATGGTTCAATCTCCCAGTCAAATGAAGCTGCTGAAGACCCCAGAGTGAGTAAACCCAGGCAGGAATCTCACTGGCATGGCTGAAGGTAAGATGTAAAACCTCCAGATGCTCCTGAAGATGTCGCAGGGCTCCAGGCTCAACAGAGGCATGGCAGTGGTACAGGTGCAGCTCCCTGATGGGGAGAAAAGCAGATGTGTTACAAAAACATTAGGGAAAATGCTTAAAGCCGGCTGTGCCTGATGGTACTATTGCTTATACTAAAACTCAATTCTACAAGGGTTTTAATAAAGAATTTTGTCTCTTTTGTCTTTGAACTTGCTGCTTAATACAGATCACTGTTGGTGAAAACAATATTTAAAGTATGGTACAGCGAAACACATCCACCTGGAATGGCAAGAAACGTCACCATGTTCAGATGTGCAACAAGCAGTGATGGCAAAGGCTGTGGGTTAGATCTCCATAGAGAGCCGGACCTATAGGTAGCCTGGGAAGCTTTTGACTGGAAACAAAAGTAAGAAAAAGGTGGAGGTACCAACCTAAGCTTGTTCATGTTGGTCATCTGTTTGGTAAACCTGGCATCTGTGATGAGCTCTACCTTCAGCACTTCCAGATGCTCCAGGGTGAACAGTCCAGGCGGCAGATTTGGCAGTGCAACAAGCTGTAGGACAGAGCGCCCTTGTGGATCCTCTGTTATCATTGAGTGCAAACGCCCAGGTCCCCATTGTTTCTCCATGCTTTCCTCCAGCAGCCGGGTTTCGCTGACCGGAGACAGAAACACCGACAGACGCTGAGCCAACAAAGGATCAAACTCATCAGCCAAGTGAAGGAGAAATGCCAGGTCATTGCGGAGGTCAGGAGCGTCCAGTAAGAGGCCTTTCTCTCGCAGAGGCTGAAATGAATACTGCCGCAGAGCTCTGAGGGTAATAGACAATAAATGACATACACATGTGAACATCAGGAAAGCAACAAAAGGGCAGTCCTGCAAAATAAAGAGCAGAACATTCAGATGGAGGCACTACTCAGCAGTCTCCTTCTATATGGAGACTTCACTCTACACGGAAACCAAACGCAACTTTGTCCATACTTGTGGCAGATCCAGAAGAGTGCATAGACAGCCAGGATCCCAAACAAAGAGAGCAGCAAGACGTAAGCCAGCATGAGTTTTCTGAGGACAGAGGACAGGGCATGGCCACACTGGAAAACACTGTATCCTGTTAGCGCTGCAGAGTCTGGACGACAGATGTGACTGAAAGAGATGGAGCTCAGCAGAGGAGCCGTGAAGATCAGCATAATTGAGAACTTCAACACCTTCAGCACTGTCTGAGCTGTGTACACCTGCAGGAAGAGAGATATTGGTTCATTTCTTGTTCAAGGCTCTCTTTGAGATCCTCTGATTAATAATGGCATCGGCCGGACTCTTTGCTTTGCCTGGTACCTGTGGGTTCTTGGGTTTATTTTGTAGTTCTTACTTCTATTCTATATTCAAGAATCCGCACTAAATCGAGGATAAGGTGGCAGACATTACCTTATAGATGACATCTGAGCTCTCGCAGTGAGCTCGAAACCGGCGCACTCTCTCAAACAGTGCACGAGCCTGCTCTCGATCACTGCGGTCTAGAGAAGGTACTGGTCTCGGATGATCTGGAACTACTTTCACAGGCAGAACCGTGTCCCGGAGAGAACCTAGAGTAACCGTGGAGCAATGGGAGAGCGTGGAGAGACATGGAGAGGAGTTCACTGAAGTGGACGCACTGTTATTTCCCGCCAGCAGAGGGCTCTCCGTTCCTGAGTCCAGACTTGGTTTTCGTGATTTGTACGAAGATGAACATGTAATTGTGGGATGTACTGAATGTTCAGGTTCTGAGAACCGAGTGTCTAATTTGGCGGTGTGGGACAGTGCTCTTGTTGTCCAAGGTGATTCACAGCACTTTGCTAGAAGTGTCAAAAAGTGTTCGATGCGAGCGGAGGTGAGGGGAAAGTGAAACCAAAAGCAACCGCTGGCTAACAGGAGCAATGTGTGAAGCAGCGTCACATACGGTAAAAAGCGGGAAAACCAGGGTAAAGCCTGATGATAGCAAATCTGGCTAACGTAGACATACTGCTGGAAGTCCAGGTTGGTTCGAAGTCCCCTCGCTGGGATTTCCACAGAGGATTTAAAGTCTGCTTCTGACAGGGGCTCTGTGGAGGTGTAGTTGTTGGAGAAGGAGTGTATGGGGACACACACTACTCCGTCACGGGACAGCTGAAGAGTGCCTGCTAGGATAGACACCATTAGCATCAGCACTAGCAGGTAGTCCATGAAAACCTCCCACCAGGGTTTGAGGAGCTTATAGCTTCCCTGATGCTCGCCGCCTGACCACAGCTCAGATAGAGCGAACATCTGAAATAGGAAGAACATCTATTAAATGGTTTAAATCTATGGTTTCCTTTGTTGTCTAACATTAGAACCGGAGACTGTCACAGGAAAAATGTTCAACACGTTCATTTTGGCTCCAACAAACATTTCCTTGGCTTTGTGCTTCTTCGAAAAAGCTTGAACAGCACATCTTGAACCCCAGTCTGCTCTGATATCTTCCTCGCTCATTTCTCTGCCTCACCTTGTTTTGTCTGTTCTTCACCCAGGTTTAAGCCTCCTACACAGCTGTTTCTGTTTCAGTTTATGAGTGGGTTTCATCTATGTGTGAATCCTGCCCCTGACTGAATTCCTATTTCTCTTTGCACTTCTGGAGTTCAGTCCCACAGCACCAAGAAGAGTTTTTAAAGATAATTAACAAAGATCTAAATGGGAATTTTAAATTGAAACCCGGTTCAGGAGACCCAGAAGATTCATTTCAAGTCCTACAAAAAGAGTGCAGAATATGTTTGAGGTCTATGTTCCCGAATCCCTGCAGACTCCATCAGCTTTTCTACAGTTTGCTGGTTGTTTCCGCGAGAGAACGTTAGAGGAAAAGAGTTTGTAGATGAGCTCAGATGCTAGAGAATCGACAGAAACCAGTAAACCCAGTCTCTCGAAGCAGAACTTACGGTTCGCCGTTAAAATCCTCTCGCTGTTCTCCAGATCAGAAGTACCAAACCCTGCTACTGCTGCTGCTCTGGAGTCCGGCTCGGGCCGGTTTGTGGAATCAAACACAGAAATGTTTCCTGCTCCACTCGCTGTGAGGCCTCTGAAGCTGCTTTGGGTCTCCATGGTGACCCACACACAATAGATGCATTCTCTGCACACACTGGAGCAGAAAAACACGTTTTATTTACTCTCACTGGGATTAATGGGATGGGAACTTTAAATACTTATAGATGAAGATATTGTTTTTTGTCGTGTAATCGACCGATTCTCTAAAACCATAAAACCCTTATCGCTGTTTATCCCATTCCCAGCCAACAGAGTTTCTCTTAGATTTCACGGGTGAACAAGCTTCTCCGGAGACCAGGTCTGAGGGTCACCACGTAGTGGAACCAAGGGTGTGTCTCTTGCGCACTCCCCTCCGGCACACATAAAGACAGAGCGCTAGATACGGATGTGGGGCCCTGTACACAGCCTTCGACAGAGCGAGCTGGACTCAGTTCCTTGAGAACCCGCTAGAGTCCCCATCGGCACAGGTGCCCAATCCGATGGACTGGTTCAAATCTTATTGTGTAGCTATTATGAGAATCGTAATACTCCCTTTTAATTATTTCCATTGTTTTTATCGTAGATCCATTCACCTGGAGATCTCTGGAAGCGTGGTGGAAGCTCCCAGGAATCTCCCAGTGTGTTCTCAGATTTCAGTATGGTTCAGGATTTCTCTAAATCGTGTTGATGTCCGCTCTGCTGGTGCATGGACCCATTTATAAAGGAGCCTTCCAAACACCTTGGTCTTTGCTACACGGTGTCTTAACCAGCATCGGATGGAAATCCTGGTCTTTAATGGAGCGAAACCCAGTGAAACTCAGTGTGCATCAGGTGCTAAAGGTCACTTTTCAGAATGAGTGACTTCCTGTGATCGAGCTGAAGGCGGGTCGTGAGAAAGTGACACGTCTGCGCCTCTGTTTTCTCACTCTGGCCGCAGAGAAGCCGAGGTGTGATGCAGATATTCAGAGACCACCAGAAACCCTGCAGCAGGGTGTGGTTTCTTCAAAGCTCAAGATCAGGATTGCGTCGGGACACTGTTCCAGGGTCAGGCTGAACACAGAGACTCAAAGCTAGAGTCATTTACTGAAACACCCCAAAAGAAACGGAACAAACCCAAAGGTTCCAGAAGCAAAAATGGGAAATAAAATAGCTACTAATCTGTTTTTTGGTCCAAACGGATCCAGTAGATGTCGTGTCGTAGGTTATGCATCAGCAAAAAACAGACTTGTCCGGTAGAGACCTACACTCGTCCGGAGTGGTGCAGGACCCGTGGAACCCAATGCTTTCTGCTTGATCCACCGTTTTGGGGGTGGGAGGGAGACACTGAAGATTCCATCCCGCGGAAAAACAAAGCGTGATTTTAAAATCATTTGTGACTCAAGTTAGGTAATATTACGAGTATTTTATCATTTCAACTTTCGAGTAAATAAAGAGTATGACGAAGACGATGCTTTAACTGGAATTAACCGAATTGTCACACGTGGAAACAATTGGTGTGGAACTTTGATCACTGTAACTTTCGAAAACCATTTAAAAAAAACGCATTCGTTGATGAAATTGGGAAGTTTTGCTTGATTTTTGGGAAGTTTATATTGAGGGGCGGAGCTAAAAACCAATCTGCAGCCGTCCACAGGGGGCGATCGCACAACCAAGCAAATTCAGAGGGAAACAAACTGTTTATTCCATGCAGCCAAAAAGCAACCGAGCATCTGCTGAACACGTGTTTGAGTCAGATCTGGAGGAAAGTTCTCCGCTGTGAGAGAGGAGCTCGAGAAACATCAAACCGAGCAGCGAATCTTCTCCTTCCTGACCTCCACAGCTGCAGAAGTTCCTCCAGACGGAGCTGAACGAGAGAACGCCGCAAACCCTCATCACAAACCGGCGATCCTTATCTTCCCCGCGCGCGCCAACTGCACGGCTCGGCGCATGCGCAGTGCGGCATTTAGCGGTGGGCTTGTGGCTGAGGGAGATGGAGAGACTCCGGTGGGCTTCGGTTCTTCTCCTTTTCTTGCGTTTTTTCTTTCTTTCTTCAACATTTGCCTTTTGTGCTTCTTTCTAGGAACTCAAACCAAGTGTCTGTGTTCTTTTGTTATCGAAAAGAAGGCTTTGGTTGGAAAGTATTTGCTATTCTTGATCTACATTTAATATTTTAACATATTTACGGATACAATCAAAATGTCCTCCTTATGCTTTCTAGCTTCTTATATTATTTTTGTTTATCATAAAACAATAAATAAAGTTTTACGTTAGTTGAGGGAAAATCAGCATTTCATTTTCTTTAGGAATGGAATGTTTAAGGAATGTCAAGTGGATGTTAAAAGTGAAATTCTTAAACCGGTTTCTCATATTGAACTTTTAAAACAATAATAAAAAAGCCTAAAATTGGAGCTTATATAAAGAGAGTGGCTGCAGAAGGTGCCATACTGCAGTGCATGCTGGGAATCTGCCTGAAATCTTAAAGCAGGGCAGCTGAGAGATGAAATCACACCCATCCTCCTCCTGAAGAGAAGCAGCGCATGAACCTTCATCCATCACTGGAGCTCAGGTTCTTCTTTTCCCTCATTACAGCTGAACCATGGAGTTTTTATTATTATTTTAACTCTGATATTTATTATAATACAGTTCACGTTAGAGGTGTGTTCGTGATGTAAATACTCTTTGCTGTATGAAGTTAAGAACACTTTAAAGGACATATTTTGATACAAAATTGCATTTGACTTCACTATGGAAATATTTATTTTTATATCATCTGCGTTAAAACTTAATGTAAAGGTTTACATTTTCCAGAATTAAATAAAATAGTAACTTTGGGCACTTTTTTCCCAAAAACACTTAAATCCTATAAAGTGCATTGCACTATTGGTCAAAACTAATTGTTTAATTTTTAATTATTATAATTTTTAATTGATTTAAAAACTACAAATTTAAATTTGTTTTATGTTGAGTGTTTCATAGACTTCAATTCATATAAATATTTTTTTTCAGAGCCATAGAGAATAATTTAATACACTATTTAACTGGTTGATAATTTAGAAAGTGACATAAATTTCTCATGAAATGAATAAATGTGTTAAACTGAAAAATAATTAGAAATTTATTTCAATGATTTAATGCACATGGCAGTTTTTGGAAATGAACAAAATCTATTTTATCTGATTAATCAGAATGGATTCAGTTCAGTTCTTTGATATTGAAATGACGTGTTTAAACTAGTTCCGGATTATTCGATCGGATCAGAAGCTCAGTGTTTAACATTTTACTATTTGTGTTCGACTGTAACAGGATTTTACATTAGAACAATATTCTAAACATGATAAAAATCACATTAGTTTAATTCACGACTTTACTGATCAGAGAGAGAGACAGAGAGAGAGAGCGAGAGAGAGAGAGAGAGAGAGAGAGACAGAGAGACACAGAGAGAGAAAGAGAGAGACAGACAGAGAGAGCGAGAGAGAAAGAGTGAGAGAGAAAGAGAGAGAGAGAGAGCGAGAGAAAGAGACAGAGAGAGAGAGAGCTTCAGCATCATGATGTTCTTCCCTCGAGTCGTGAGAATATCTCTAGAGCTGATAACAGACAGGATAGAGAGACAGCTCCGATAGCAGCAGACGGATCTTTAACTGAGGCAGGTGATGCTCTGCAGCTGCGGAGACGAGAGACAAACCTCAGAGAAGAGGTTTAACTGAATCCAGATCGAGGCACCGGCAGCTGCAGAGGTCTTTCACGAGCTGCAAGAGAGACACACTCTGTTTTTATAAGAGAGTACATGACAATAAACCAGAACACGTGTAATCTCTGCTGATTTCTGGCTCCTAGGGGCCTCTCACGGGTGACTTCATCCGAGCCTCTCTCCATCTCATCTTCTGGTTTCCGGGAGAAGAGACACGTGTTCGCTGAAGTGCTCCATTCCAAAGGTCATTTGGGCTCATTACATTCGATGTTTTCCCACTTTGAATTTCTACCGTTTCCTAAAGTACATCTCACAGATTAATGTTCTTAACTTTCAGATTCGGCTCAGACCCTGTCTCCTGAAATGCCCCGATCTTTTCTGGTGAAGAGCAAGAAGGCGGGGCTTCACTGCACACGCTCCGCCCACTCCATTCATAATCATCAGGAAAGCAGCTGTCAATCACAGACAGAAGATGCAGAACCAAGCGCGTCACTGTCTGCTGACGTCACCCCAGGTAGCGAGAGAACGCTTGATTCTGATTGGCTCCTGAACATTCTCCCAATAGATGCCCAGATCTAGAGAGATAGTGTCTATGATTTCAGCAAGGTTTGCTTTCTATATTGTTTGTATGCCTCTATCTAGAGACGCTGGCTGGAGTTTCTCCGGAGTGCGAGCTGAGCTCGGCCGCAGCACAGGAGAAACCGCCGGATCTGGAGAGATTCATCCGCGCTGTTCTGAACCAGCAGCCGCTCGACCACCACCAGGCGGCGATCTGCGCATGCACGTTCTGCGCTAAGGTGAAAGGTTACTCATGGACAAAATTCAAAGTTTAAACCCAATGGCTGAAAATTTGAAGCCGTGTTGTTTTAACCCATCCGCGGTCCTCGTACTTGCCAAATCAAGAACCTGTTTGTTCTGAATATTTCTGCAGCTCTTGTCCTCTGCTGTGGAATTAGCTTCACACCTCTGCAAGTCACATGTCTACAGCGCTGCTCTGCCATTGGCCGGTTCTCAGAGCCAGCCAGTGCATTATGGTTATGGAGCCTCTGGAGCAATCAGGGTGAGTGTTGTGGAGAAGGGCTTCTCTGCATCTTTGAGTGTCAGTGCATTGATAGAGAGTTAGCATCACGTCCATGATCAAATCAACCTTCATCCGTGTTCCAGGAGTCCACACCAGCTCACACTTTCTCATAAACCGATTGATTGCCCCTAAAACACATCGACTCTTACCATTTCAGATACTTTCAAAATCACAGCTGCAATCACTCACTTCTGATTGCCTCCGGTCACGCCTACCGTTTCATTTGAACCGTGTGACACGCCTCCTGAAGCTCTCGATGAGATTGAACTGAATCAGGCCGGTCACACAGACTTTTCTACTGACTTTCAGAGTGACGTCCTCGGGAAAGTTCTTGAAATTTGTTTTCTAAATTTCCTGCAAGTATTGGCTAAACACGTGGCTTTCTACAGGTTATAAATGCTCAGTTTGGCTACGAGAACTTTTAAATATTCAGTGTGAACTAAAAGTGTAATTAACTTCATGCATGCCCCTCCCCCCGCCATTGCCCTCTGGGAAACATTTAATTTAGTTTTTGATTTCCTTTTCCAAATGCCGCTGAAGATGCTCAGAGAGTGAACGTGTGTGTTCCAGGAGCGCAGTTTTGGCTGTAAAGTGTGTGGAAAGGAGTTCAAGAGATCCTCCACTCTCTCCACGCACCTCCTCATCCACTCGGACACACGGCCGTTCCCCTGCCCCTACTGCGGCAAAAGATTCCACCAGAGATCTGACATGAAGAAGCACACCTTCACCCACACAGGTCAGACCTCCGAGCTGAGAAAAACACCCTTCAATATAGCGCCAATGTCACGCTAAGAACATGCTAGCGGATCCAGCATGCTAATAGCGCACTATTCAATACAACATGGAGGTGAAATGCTAATGCTAGCCAAAATGCTAATTACATTTTGCTTTATTAGGGTGGCATTATACACATGCAGGCTGAAAAAGTTTACCTCTGCTTGGAGTGTGCCAATCAAAGTCAGTAACATGGCACTTTTGCTACAGTAGATAGCAACAAGCTAATGCGTTGGTAATTCAAGATAGCTACATGCTACTTCGATGTAGATCATGCTAATAACAATGTCGTGAATTTCTTTATCTTATCTCATCTTCAGGTAAACGAAAACACCAATTTGTTTCATAAATTTGCATTATTTACACTAAACTTTGCTTGTGTTTACGAAATCAAAAACGTCTCCCTCCCTCCCTCCCTCTCTCTCAGGTGAGAAGCCGCACGTGTGCGTGGTGTGTGGTAAAGCCTTCAGTCAGAGCTCGAACTTGATCACACACAGCCGGAAACACCTCGAGTATCGTCCGTTCTTCTGCTCTCTCTGCCCACAGCGCTTCCAGAGGAGACCGGAGCTACAGCGCCACCTGCAGGAGCACAACTGAACTCTCTGGAACATTTGACTCCTGCAAGTACCCCTGCCTCCACACGGGATAAGCTGAATCGAGATGTCACTGCCGTGCTAAATATAGTTAGGGTTGGGGTGAGGCAGGACAACCAATGAGACGACACATGGGCGGGGCTGCAGTGAGTGGGTGGGGTTTAACCCGTTTGCAGTGAGGGGCTTCTCGTGTCCCGCAGCCGAGAGTAAATGGCCATTACTATCAACTCCATGAAGAACCATAACCCCACCCTCCGACCTGCAGCGTTCCCTTTTGGAGCCTTCGACAACAAGCTCCAGAAAGAACCATGCGGAACACGGAGACCACTCCACAAACACACGCTTGTCATTTTATTAACATAAATACAAATCTGTTGCACCACTTTCAAACCATCACAAATCTCAAAAGGTTTTGAATACGTTTCATCTGAACTGGGATCAGCGGGAGGTGGCAGGAGGCCCGGAGCTGCAGTAACGCTGAGTCTACGTTCCTGCCCTCACCTCTGGCCATGAGCTCTGTTTGCTTCACAGGAGCCAGCAGCTCTCCTCCACATCGAGGAGCCAGCTGAGGCGGCTCAGGTTTCACGGCCAGGAGGAGGTCTCTGCTGGCTGGTCTGAATCCCAGGAACAGATCAAACGGATCTATTGTGTTTAATAGTGATCCAAAACCAAATCCACAGACTTACGAAGCACCTGCTGCACCAAACGACACAATAAAACACGTTTCCCTCAAACAGTGGAGTGTAAATGTCAGCAATGAAATAAAACATGATTTTACAACATTTCAGTGTTTCATCTCGTGGTAATGTGTACAGATGTGAACATCACACTCCAGAAGACGACGAAAGCACGAGCACAGGGGAGGAGCAAACACATTCACAGTAAGTAAAAGCAGCCGAATCAGAAGCAGCTGCTTGGAACGGAGCACCGACGCTCAAGAAACTTGTTCAGGACGGTTCAGTTCCCCTCGTGGAAGGAGCTGGTTTGCTCCATCTGCGTGCGGGAGTTTCCCATTGCCTCCACCTCCATCGTCTCGCTCTGACTCAAGTCACGCCTCCCTGGTAAACAAACAAACAAACACGTTCAGAGAAACCACTGCGAGTGATTCAGATGCTTGAGCTCCTTTATCACGTTTATCCTTGGACCAGGAGCTGTCAGCCAATCACAGCTCAGTATCTGTCAGTAATTACCATAGAGCAGCGGCGCAAGCCGAAAGAAACGATTCGCATCAGATTCAATCTCAACTTTACTTCCACACTGTGGGTGAAATAAAGTGTAATAAATATTAAACCAACTCAAAGTCAAACGGGCCCAGTGCACAGTGGCCTTCCAGCTAGAAGGTTGTCGGTTCGAGGCTCGCCGGTGACCTTCCTGGAAGGAGTTTGCTTGTTCTCCCCTTGGGTTTCCTCCGGGTTCCCACAAAATCCCAAAAACATGCCCAAAAATTCCCCTCAGGTGTGAGTGTGTGGTGCCCTGTGATGGACAGGGACCTGTCCCGGGTGTAGCCCCACCTCTCGCCCAATGTACACTGGAGATAGGCACCGGCAGACCCCCGTGACCCCGAAAGGGAATAAACAGCAGGAAAATGAACAAAACAAACATAAACTTCTCTGTGGATTCACACGAAACCTGAACCTTGTGTGAGGCTCAGAGAGAGACATGAATTAGCTTCTGCTCTTTATGATCTCTATGCAAATTAGGCAATGATGTCATCTAGTACTTTTAAGAGTTGGCAACAGAACCAGAAATGTTCATTGTTCGCTGTCCAGCGCTACAGGAACCCTCTCGAGTCCGGAAGCAGAGCCGCGTGTGAACGTGTGAGTGTGCACCTGTGTGTGTGTAGATGCACCAGAGCGCCCCCATCAGACTCAAGCCCATGAGGAACGCCCCGAACACCAGCAGCAGCACCGGAGCTTCATCTGCAGAACATCAGATCATTAAATCTCAAAAGCCCCGGAGAGAGAGATTGTGAGAGAGAAAGGAAGCGGAGCACACACCGGCGGGCGAGGGAGTCTGTCTGGACATCTCCGCAGGCTTCTGAGCAAGTTTACCTGGGAAACAAACGAGAGACAAGCGTAAGAGCGACGAGGACATCTGCTTTCGAGATGATGGTGTGTTACTGACCAGCAGGTGGCGCCAGGAAACCGGCAGGAGAGGTGACGAGCACCGGCCGCGAGAGGTTCCTGTCCTCACACTCACACAAACACAGAAGCAGAGTCACTGAACCTCCCTCCCGCCTCACCGTCCCGTTTGATGTAAAAATTACAAATAAACAATATTTAGAAATAAACGACGCACAGATTGGTGCAGAAACGGAGCATCAGCTGCTGCTACCTGAGTGGAAGCTGCGGTGAGCGTGAGCGGAGGAACCCGGGTCCCGTCGGCACACGCCGGAGCTCCTGCCCTCCCCTCGCCCCCGGAGCACACCCGCAGCCGGCAGTGCAGGAACTGGATGGAGTTGTTGAAGACGGGCTGCAGCACGAAACTGAAGCGCAGCGGGTTCAAGGACTCTCCATCCGGAGCCTCAGCCCCGTCCTGATGTGCTTCTCCCAGATTCCCTGATCGGAAGCTCTCCGGAAGTCCCCTCAGAGCCTCGTCTCCATGGTTCCTCCAGCGCTCAGACCTAGGATCTTGGACATGTTCCGGCTTCTCTGGATCCTCCTCGTCTCTCTGGATGTTTCTTCCGAGGCTCAGAAGAGCAAAGGAGGCATCTGCAGGGCAGGAATCTTTAATGATGGACCATCCTCTATGAGCCTGAGGACCTGAGAGAGGAGAAACCACACAGGACTGGAGCTCCACGGCCTCCAGCGCTGCTGAGACCACCATTATCTACAGAGAGAGAGAGAGAGAGAGAGAGAGAGAGTGTGTTATTTACCACCAGCAAGTAACCTTCAGCTCCAGAATCACAGACCTCCCTTCAGCCGCAGAAGCCAAGGAGCTCCTCATTCACCTGCACGTAGAGTCGCTCCTGTGCAGAGATGACACACGGCCCGACCGCTCTCTTCTCGAACGCATCAGTGACGAACAGCTCCATGGACAGCAGAGGAGCTGCTCGGGCTTCCAGGAGCCACGGAGGAGCCGGTGCTGGAGCTGGAGCTAGGGCCGCATGGAGACGCAGAGCCTCCTCTGGCCGAACAGAAGGAGCCATGACAGAAGGGCGCTCAGGAGCCAACAGAGACGACTCACAGCTCAGCTGAACACAAACAGAGAAGATGAACACCTCGATGAAGAGTGAGGAGCAGCGTTCTGAGCCATGAACAGTGTTTCAGTTTCACCGTCCAAACCTCCAGCTCTACACTGAACAGTGTTTCAGTTTCTCCGTCCAAACCTCCAGCTCTACAATGAACGGTGTTTCAGTTTCTCCGTCCAAACCTCCAGCTCTACACCGAACAGTGTTTCAGTTTCACCGTCCAAACCTCCAGCTCTACAATGAACGGTGTTTCAGTTTCTCTGTCCAAACCTCCAGCTCTACACTGAACAGTGTTTCAGTTTCTCCGTCCAAACCTCCAGCTCTACACTGAACGGTGTTTCAGTTTCTCCGTCCAAACCTCCAGCTCTACACCGAACAGTGTTTCAGTTTCACCGTCCAAACCTGCAGTTCTACACCGAACAGTGTTTCAGTTTCACCGTCCAAACCTGCAGTTCTACACTGAACAATGTTTCAGTTTCACCGTCCAAACCTCCACCTCTACACTGAACAGTGTTTCAGTTTCAGCGTCCAAACCTCCAGCTCTACACTGAACAGTGTTTCAGTTTCACCGTCCAAACCTCCAGCTCCACACTGAACAGTGTTTCAGTTTCACCGTCCAAACCTCCAGCTCTACCCTGAACAGTGTTTCAGTTTCACCGTCCAAACCTCCAGCTCTACACTGAACAGTGTTTCAGTTTCACCGTCCAAACATCCGGCTCTACACTGAACAGTGTTTCAGTTTCACCGTCCAAACCTCCAGCTCTACACTGAACAGTGTTTCAGTTTCACCGTCCAAACCTCCAGCTCCACACTGAACAGTGTTTCAGTTTCACCGTCCAAACCTCCAGCTCTACACTGAACAGTGTTTCATTTTCACCGTCCAAACCTCCAGCTCTACACTGAACAGTGTTTCAGTTTCAACGTCCAAACCTCCAGCTCTACACTGAGCAGTGTTTCAGTTTCACCGTCCAAACCTCCAGCTCTACACTGAACAGTGTTTCAGTTTCACCGTCCAAACCTCCAGCTCTACTCTGAACAGTGTTTCAGTTTCACCGTCCAAACATCTGGCTCTACTCTGAACAGTAATGTAGCAGTTTGGCATATAAATATTCCTGGGAAAATGCATTGAATAACAGAGAAGCACATTCTGAGCATTCTCGAGTCACATGACCACCCTCACTGCTGCTCGGCCAACCAGATGAACTGGTTCCGTGCTATTCCCATGTCATCAAAGAGTGACACACCCACTCTGACAGCAGAGCAGTGATCCTGAATCCCGCTTGAGGTCGGTGAGGAGGAGCTTATTATTGAGTTTCCTGAAAAACATTCAATTCAAATAAATTCAATAACTTTAAAATGATGCAGTAAGATTTTCAGGCTCTCTGCTGCACTATCCTTCTATCGATCCTCC
The DNA here is from genome assembly GCA_007224835.1 of Danionella cerebrum. Classification (NCBI taxonomy): domain Eukaryota; kingdom Metazoa; phylum Chordata; class Actinopteri; order Cypriniformes; family Danionidae; genus Danionella; species Danionella cerebrum. The sequence continues at coordinate 178,862 of SRMA01026911.1, forward strand.
AGCGTCGGCTCATATAGATCCAATTTTTCATTTCATTCCTTGTCAAACGATGGAGCCAAGGATCCGATGCCATTAGAGTTTAATTCCTCGTACTTTGTTCTTGGTCCTCAGCTCTTCTCGACATTCATCACCTCCCCGGCTCCCATCATCCACAGATACGGCTTCTCCTACCATTGCTATACCGACGACACACAACTCCACCAGTGTTTCCTTCCTGATGATTCTACTGTTAGAACCCGCAAAATAGACTGAACAACATCTCGACATGGATGGAGGTCCATCACCTACAGCTCGAGATAGCAGAGGCGGAGCTGCTGGTTCTCCCTGCTGACACCACTGTCCAGCACGACTTCGCCGTACAGCTAGTCCTCGACAATCTCTGATGCTCCAGGTCAGAACAGTCACAGGGTCAGCTCCATCAAACCTTCAGAAGCTCTTGCAGCCTACACCTTCTCCAGATGCCCCACACAACTGTTAAAGAGCAGCTACAAACTCTTCCTTTTCCCCGAGAGCCGAGATAAAAACCACTGAACTCAGAGTCTGCTGGAGCCTCTTCTGAGAGCTTCTACAACCCTGCTTGGGGTCAGTGGTGCCGACCTGCAGAAGCACTGGCCTGGTGTTAAAGTAAAGCTCGGAGCGGACCATCTCAAGATATTTATAACTCAGCATCAGAAGACAAGGAAGAAAATAAACCGTCTAGAGCTTTATTGTGTTTTCCCTGCGTCCTTCTCCAGACCCAGGATGGATGGATGGATGGATGGATGTAAAGCTCTCAGAACAGAAGTTTAAGTAGAAATGTTTTTTGGTAATGGGATGGTACATATTTAGTGGCCTTTATAGCTGTGTCGCCTCCCCCAAGGAAAAGAGCAGCAGCTACCTGTGATCTCCATGGAAACCTAGTTTTGGGGTTCTTTCATCTCAGTGTTTGGAATATTGAGTCACAACAAAGGTGTGTTTTAGTGATTTAAGGTGTGAGACCATGAGTCAGATGGGGGGGGGGGGGGGCGCTCGGTGTTTACACCTGTGCTTCGGTGGGCGGGGCTTCGGTGCTCAGGTGCCATTTTCTCTCCTTCAGACGCAGATCTCTGAACGCGCGCTCACGATCCGCGGCCGTTAAACCCCGAAAAGATGAACTATCCCGGTGAATAAACCTCCCGAAACACCGACAGCCATGAAGAGAGGACCGCTCCACTTCCTCGGCCGCAGAAACCAGTCTCTCTTCGACACCAATGTGGATATAAACAAGGATCTGGGTGAGCGAAACTGTTAAAAGTTCATTTCAGCGATTAATAAACACGACTTCCGTTTAAACCGTCGGTCACGTGACCTGCAGATAAACAGAACAAATCTGGAGTTAATTAAGTGTAATAAATGCTAACCTTTTCGGGATACATTGTCAAAATATATCCGTAAAGTAGTCCGTGACCTTAATTAAATGACCGCTTTGACCCCGACCGCGTTTTTAGGATTTATTATTAATATTATTATAGATAAACCATGGTGATCAACATCACCGACACTGCTTTGAGTTAAAATATAATGTTTCTTTGCTTTTTCAAATTCAAATAAACTTGTGAAGAAACGTAATTTACATTGTTTTTACATCTGGGTTTTTATTATGGTCTATGTGAAAAAAAATGAAAAAAAACGTTGTACAGTTGTTTAACGTTAGTAATTTGTCTTACATTAATTAAACGATATAGTTTTAAATTTGTTGTATATTAATCAGACGTTGGCTTCTTTCACTGAAAGTAAAGATTACCTTCGCCAAACAATACATTTTCATGAATTTGATTAAAAGTTATTCCTAAATCAGATTATAACAGACATCAGAGGAATCCGATCAGATATCTGAGACCTGCAGTGGCCATAAATCAGCCTTAACTGCTTCCTTTTAATGATCGACGACAATCAGGAAAACTAATGCTCAGCTGATCGCATAATTAACACATTAAGAGTTAATATGTAAACACTGAGATCTTCAGAACAGATGGGGTTTTCATTCCATAGTTTCAATCTAAGCTAATGAAAGTTGAATTGATCAATAAACAAGTTTTTTTGAGCAGTTATCAATGGCATCAGAGGCTCGGGTGGTGGTAGAACCAAACTTGGACCTTTGCCCTGCAGCTGTTTGCTGAAGCTCACGTGTGATTCGAGCCAGGCTTCTAGATCAGCTTCTCACTTGTAAACCACTGGGTTTTGTTGATTTGCAGGAGACGTGGTGCTGAATTTGGACTCGGCCGCCATTCCAGAGTCTGGTACGGCGAAGGTTCGCTCAAGACCCACTGTCAAACACTTCACGGTACGGTTCAGTCCCGGTGATGCCTCGGCTCCACGTCTAGATCTTTAGTTTGGAACAGTTTTATGATCATTTCAACTTTTACGGTAACAAAGTAAAATCGTGCGATGTGCTAAGAATATTTGAGTCGAGGCAAGATATACGACTAAAAAAACAGCACCTCCCGATGCTACACCAACCAAACTGACTCAAGTCATCATATCAAACCAAAACTTATTAAAACCTTAGTACTGCAGATACAAAATTAATCTGTTCCAGGGTGGCTTTCGTATCTCGAAGCAAGTTTTACATGTAAAACACCTAATCTGTGCAACAGCTCTCAGAAACAACAGAATTAGTCGATGAAAAAATGGAAAACCAGAGAAAAATCAAGTAACGTTTCTGAAGCAATGTGTCGGAGGAGGTGGAACGGATGGCGGAAAACATTACGGCTCCACATATGAGTTAACTTTCTCGAGATATTTCACGAATTACTGACACCGACACGGTTTCAAGCACGAGCGCAGACAGATGGAGAGACGCGTCACAGGGTTTCTCTAAATTCGCTGCAGAACACTTTCCACGTTATAAACGTTATTTCTTTTACGACGCCTTGACTAACTTTTGTTATAGCACATTATTGGTAATCTATAATAATGTTTCGCTTGATTTAAAGTGTTTTAAAGCGTTTTTCTAATACAGGGATCAGTTTTGAATACTGGTTGATCACATAAAAACATAAGGATTGTGGTTTTCCATCAATCAAACTCTAGTTTAAATCCTGAGGACCAGTGGAATTAAGTCTCTGATCAAAAGTAGAGGATTCCCAGCGGGTGTAAATTAATATAAACGACAAAACAAATACCATTAAAATGTGCTGCTGTTTACCACAGTTTCATATGTTTCTGCAGCCCTGGTGTCTTTTTAAAGCTGAATGTAAAGGAAACACTCGGTGAGGAGTCATGAGAAGCGAGGGCTGGAATCGCTGACACACCTTTAGCTCAAGGACAAACACACCCTGGCTTTCACTCTCGAACAGAACACGCCGGCCTTCATCAGCACCTCAGACACTTTATACAGTTTCAACAAGTCTAGAACGTTTCGTAAAAAAGGAGTCATGGTTCACTTCATGCTTTAATGGCAACAGGAATAGTTTCTTGAATGTCAGGATTTCTCCTGTTTCACCCAATCAGCAGCTAATTCCATGTTACGGTTAGTTTTTAATGATGCAAAACCCCAGAAGTGTTTCAGCGGCGCTCTCTCTGAGAGGAAATAATTAGAGTGATTCACACGTTCCTTCTGCTCCTCGTAATGCAGGTGAAACCGAGATGCAAACACAATGCAGAGCATGCAAAGTGCCGATCCCCCGGTGCAGGGCAAATAATGCAAAGGTGACATGCAAACAAACACTTTCCCTCGGCCAAACCTCACCCGTCAATCAGAGCAGCTCAGACAGGTTCATCAACGGGAGGAGAATAAACAATCAGAGCGATGAGAAACGCATGGGAAACACACGAAAACCTGACTCCACAGAACCAACTGCAAACCAAGGCGTGAGAGTGCATGAGGAGAAAGAGTGTGAGCGCACGGGTTCCCTGATCCACATGAAAACGTGCTTTACACATCAAATTACCTTGCCTTAATGAAATCGAGTGACGTTCCGGTGTTTCAGAATAAAAACACAGAACCAATCCGTTTAGCAGAAACCGCCTCCATCATTAGCATACCGATCTCCATACATGAGCTCCACCGACCGATGTTTCTGCAGTTTCTCTGCAAACACTCAGACACCGCCTCAAGGAGATTCCAAACATGATTTACTCATTTAAAGTTTATGGCCTCAATCGACAACAAATTAAATCACATGGTGTTTAGTGACCTTGGTTCAAATGTAAATAATTTACAATCAACAATGTCACAATCAATATTTAAATAATGTGCATTTCAAAAGCAAGCAGATCAGAAATCTAGAGCACGTGTCAAACTCGTGGCCCGCCATGTAAGCTAATGTGGCCCGCGAGAGCTTAAAAGGTTTTGTGTGTCTAAAAAAACGAAAACAGAAAAAACGTCATTCCCCACAATGCCTTTGGACTAAGCCAAAACTTCAGCGATGTGTTAGCGGAGAAATCATTGTAATATAATGTTTATACTGTATATAAGAGCATAAACATCGTCTTAGTAGTAGTAATAGGTTTATGAATGTTAGCTTGTACTGTTTTTTTTTTACCGTGATTCTTCTTCCGCATTAGCGCAAGTGCGTCTTTTTTCCCTTATTTCCTCGCATTCTTCCGCCGTTTTTGGCACACTAAAGTGTTAGATTTCAGTGCCAAAACAATTGTAAATAGTGAAAGAAGATGTTTATACCATCATCGAGAGCCCTGTGAGTTGTGAAACACAAACAGCAACAGCAGGGGGCGTGTCACCGTCTCAATCCCAGTCATATGTAATAAAAGTTTTCATACACAGGGTTTATTCCCAACAATGTTTTTCAATATACCTATGGTGTAATTTTTGACACTTTTACTTTAAAACGGCTCTTAACTTTTTGTTATCACACACTGTTCTGAGCATTTCTAACATAAAAATCACAAATATTTGCAGATTTTGAAAGTTTTATTTCCTCTGAAAAGAAAAATGGCTAAAAATGATACAAATACTATTTTCTTGGGGTTCAGTTCATTCAACTAAGATGCACATGGTGTGACCAATGTCCCGTTTTTACTAAACTGGAATCCATTCCAAATGACCACAGGTATTTGTAAGCTGGCAGGAGTTGGATGGGAGTGGGAGTAATTTTGAGTTGTAGTGGGATGGGACCAGGAGTCAGTTCTACAGGAGCGGGACAGGACATGATTTATTTTTTTACTCTGGTCCAGGATTGGGATGGGATGGGACAGGAGTGAAAATCCACTTCCGTGTCATACTCTGCTCCACATCTCTCACTCTGACAGTTTGATCCTTCATTAATGGAGTTATGTGGGTTTTCATAAGCTGACAAAAATCAAAAGTATTTATATTAGAACAACAAGCATACAATTGTTTCTATGTAACTGAATAGTCACTTGAATAAGTTATAAATAATGAGTTATTTAACATTAAGGAGTAGTTACATTTATTTTACATTACATTCGATTACATTGTTTTATATTTATAAGTTACATCTGGCCCTTTGAGGACAGCCATTATGCTAATGTGGCCCTCAGTGAAAATGAGTTTGACACCCCTGCTCTAGAGTCATAGCTGAGGTGTCTCCACACCTAACAGTTGCATTTCGGTCGATTGCCGTTATATCAAGAACAGAAGGAAATAAAAGAAACACACGCACCCCCACACTCACACGCGGTGTATTACAGGAAACAGGTTTGTTCAGAGCTCAGACTAGAGACAATGTAAGGTGTGTTCGAATCACTCACTCTATTATTACTTTAATAATCTTTATTTAAACTCACTCCAGTTTCTTTTAAATGATCCACAAACATATTTCCTTCTCGTTCTCCACTTTTACTGCTGTACTGAGGCTGAAGTCCTGGACTTTCATTTAAATATTTTCTCTTTAAATCACAGTCATCTGAGAGTTTTCAAGGCTTTGCTGTTCCAACCCCGACGGTGCCAGATCTTCCACCGGTCAACGACCCCAAAGTCAACGGCACGGGTGAGGGGACAAGATCAGTATTGAATTATGTGGAGAAATAAAACATCATACAGTTCTACGTCAATATTTTCTACAAATTCTAACGTTCTCGACTGTGTGTTTCACAAGTGTTTCTCTTGGCAGGAAGCTCCGCAGACCAAAGGAATGGACGGTTACTCTCAGTCCACGACATATATGAGGGGGAAATACTGATTCCTCCTCCACCCAGTTCTGCCCCTCCACCACCTCCACCTACTTTTACTTCATCCCCACCATCATTCATTCCTCAACCGCCTACGTTTTTTAGTGAAAACTTTGTAGACCCTGCAATCCACCATCCACCTCCAAAACCTCCATCAGCTTCTGGATCCAACTACAGCTCAGATGTGGACTTGGCTTTCCTCAAACATCCTCCAATGGCTCCCCCAAAACCACCATCCGAAACCTCAAGCCTTCAAGGTTCCCATTCCAGTTTGGAGGTCCAGGACATACCTGAGTGCCCCAAATTCACACCTCCACCTCCCCCGGAAAAAACGTCACCCACTGTTGGTAAAAATCAGAAAGCGGCACCTCCAAAACCAGTCCGGATGTCATCGATACCAAATATGGAGGTGCAGACACAGATCCCAGCTCAAACTGAGTCCTCAAATCAAACACCATCGAGCTTCAACCCTCAGAACACAGCCAAGCTGTATAATGTGCAGAAGGGCGTGCTGATTATTGGACAGGAAGACCGGGACAAAGGGGTCCAGTCCATTTTGTTGCTGGAAGATACTACTGGAAACCAAATGGCTGTTAATGGGAATGCAGGGAAAAATGGAGGCTCTTGCCAATCTGAAGTTCCCTCTACCAAACCCATTTGTCAGAACAGCTCTGATGGTCAAATAAAGGAGGACATAGCATGTACCAAACAAACTAGTAGTCAAACACTTGACGTCATTCCTGAACCGCCAAAAATAACTCCCATTGAAAACTCACCCAAAATTAAGAGGACACCGGACATTAGGCCGGCGATTGCACCAATGGACTCTCCAAGCAGGATTCGAAAGTACAGCCCAAAAATAAACCAACGACAGCTCAACACACTGAGCGTAGAGGTCTCAGGGAAGAAAGATACACCAACGTCACCATTTGCCCTGCTGATGGCAGCAAAAGAAAGAGAAAAGCAGAGAAGCTCTCAGTCCCAGACGAGCAACCACTCAGAGGAGACAGTGAGCCATGCATTGCAACCCGATGCAGGTAAAACAAATTGTGCAAGAGACACAACTTCAGATAGTCCAAGCGCCCAAGTAAAGGCAACAAGAGACCCAAGATTAGGGAGTCCAGGCACACAAGTAAAGTCTCAAATAGTCATGCAACCCCCAACATCTCAAGAGTTTCCAAAAGCAAACCCAACGGCTCAACCATTTGTTCCAACGAACCACTCCACTGGTGACCTGAATGTCTCAGTTCGAGATCTGCATAATAGTGAAGACCTAGTTTTCATTCCACCCCCTCCAGAATTTGCCAACTCTGAAGATGAACCTCCAGTTCCTCCACCATGTCACCCTGCTCCTGCCCCACCAGTAAAATCTTCCTCTCCACTTACTAAGAACTTTTTATCTTCTACAGCAAATCCAATCGCAAACCCAGCACCTGTTCCCCACTCAGCCAACACCTCTGTAGCTACTTCTCAAAGTCCAAACGTTACTGGCCTCCCAACACATCCCCCAGCACCTGTTGCTCCTAGGCCTGTTTTACAAACTTCTATCAACAACTGCCCTTCAACAAGTCACCCTGCACCCGTTCCTCCGTTACCAAGCGCTTCCATAAAAACTGCTCCTCCATCAGGTAAACTGGTTACATCTACTCCAATCACAAATGGGCATGAACAAAGCCTGCAAATTCCAGCCACTGCTTTGAACTCTGGGGATGTGGTTTTACCCAACTCAACCATTAATTTACCTCCAGGTTCTGTCAAACCAACCCCTCCATCTGGTAACCAGATTTCCCCTTCACCAGAACCCAAAAATAATCAAAATTATACCTCGCCATCTTTCAGCCATTCCCAGTCACCTACTCTTCCAGTCGTACCCAGTGGACCCTCAGTTTCCTCAAAACCCAAACCAGCCAACACCCCTCCAACTATACAAATGAAAACACCTTCAGCCAAACCACCTGCTCAAATGCCTCCATCAGTAGCTGCTAGCCAGGCTACACTTCTCAGCATCCTCCAAAAGAAGATGCTAGAAATGGACCCCAAGTTCTCACAGGTCAAAGGGCTGGAGTCTAGTGGGGACGACTGGAACTCTCCACTGACTGATGACGAGGCTACAGCGCCCAATCCTGGATACCAACCAACAACGTCCAAAAGTACAACCCTACCGGTGCAGACTCGTGGACTGGATATGAAAGAACTGGAAAGCAGAGTGGCCAAGAAGGCTCAAGAAATAAAGTCCCAGAAGAGGTAAATCAAAAGAGATGATTATTTAAATGTGACGGAGGATGTTTGAGGTGTGATCTTTCAATTGGAAGGTTGGAGGATGTTAATCCCATCTAGTAGGATGTAAGGAAAGGTAGGACAGAACCTGAAACATTCAACAAATGCTTCCATGAAAATGATCAACGCATACTTAACCTTCTTTCAGGATACAAAACATTCATGAGATTCTTTCTTCGACTTTCTGAACCTCAACTGGGACGTTCAGTTGTTCTAAACCAGTAGCTGACGACTACGTCAGTAAGAACAATGTAATAGAACCAGTGACTCCTGGTTTCCAAAATCCATCCAAACCCATAGAGCCCTGCCATTACTGCTCTGTCAACCAAACACAGCACCAGCTACGTCCATCCAGTCTTAACTTAACCTCAAACTGGACTGAATAGCATGAAAGCTAGATGTTTAGCCGAAAGCTAACAGCGCTCTTCATCTCTTCTCTTTCAGTAATGGTGCACCAACCAAACCCTTTGGAATGACCTTCACCGTGAGACCCGGCAGCAAACAGCCGATAACTCCAGTCGTCAGAGATGAACAACGATAACGCCTTCATTAGGAAACATGTCGAGGTGCTTCCTCAAGATCTTTACAAAAGCCACAGCACAAACCATTATTTCAACCAAAACGTGCCATTAAGGTGCATTTTTACTCACTTTATATGGGTTAACGAGATTAGATTTTCTTTTTAAAATAAATGATGTGCTAGTGTGTTAAATAATGAATGCTCACAGGTCAAGATGTATTTTACAAAAGCTTAAACTTTTCTAAATGTTGGTAAATCTTCTCTTAAATGGGGGACGCCTTAAACAAATGGGGAAAACTTTTTGCTGCTTTTTAAAAAAAAATTTTTTTTTTTTGAGCATGAATCAAAACATAAAAATACTGCATAAAACTGATGATTGAGTATAATCGGATCAGAAAATGCCTGTAAATATAATCTAGTTAACATAGGTCAATAAAGTGTTTCGGTTTCATTGTCCAAATTCTGAAAATATGAATCTTTTGTGACTGTGATGAAAGGAGTGCGTTTGAGTTTCAGGACATTCCACCCTTTAATAAAACTTGAGAGGGAATGAGATTTATTAAACCATATGTTCGATCGGAAGCGCAGAAATAAAAGAAAGCTGTTCAGAAAGAGAGGTTTCACCGCCAAAACAACCAGAGACAACTTCCTTCGAAGAACACCTTTTCCTGAAGCGATTGAACAAAGTCTTGTGTTCTGGGCGAAAGGTCCCTGTACTGGGGGTCACGTGAAGAACGAGTATTTCCCACGATGCTCTGAGAGCTAGTTTCCCATGATGCTGTGGTGCAGCACCTGATGGTCCCAGCCGGCGGTGCTCAGCAAACTGGAGGCGCCGGGAGCCCAGCTCAGAGCCCTCACGAAATCCTGGTGCCGCCGGTCCCGGAAGCTACACAGAGGAGGAGAAGCGAAGATTTAAACACTGCGAAACGCTCGCGTCCTGTTCCTCAGCCAAAACGAAGTAATTTCCACGTTTATTCAACAAAAACAAACTGATGATTAATAGAAGAAATGACACCGAACCAATCAGGAGAGAGAACACTCACATTTCTCTGAGCTCAGCAGTAGCCACGGCGACGGAGCAGTCATCACTGATGGAGGCCAGCAGCGGGGCGCTGTGGAGACAAAGTTTGATCAGGTGAGACCGCGAGATGGGGGGGGGGGGTGTCTCAGCAGAACGTACCTGTGAGAGGAGAAGCAGAGGCCGGTGACGCGTCGAGAGTGCGCTGTGGTCGTCTGAATGGCGTCCGCGGCCTGCAGCGCTCTCACGGAGACCCTCCCGAGCTCATCCCCTGAACACAGACGGAACCGAACCATCACGAGGAGCGAGCGAGGTCCCACGGCGCTTTATTTAAAACACCTTCGTACTTTCTTTTTATTTCACAAAATGTGCTTTTGAACGACATCCTTCACAATTACATTTATTTACTTTTTCTTTATGGTTTTAAAAGTTGTTGTTTTAAACAATGATTTTCTTAAATTTTTTAATTAATTCAAGATTTCCAAAAATTCTTTATTGGTAGGATTTTTTTTTAATCATTTTTGAAAGCAAAAATAATGTTGTTACATTTTCCCCCAAAAGTTTAACATTTTATTTTTTTCAGTAATTCATACACAGGATTTCACATACGAAGAGAGAGAGGAGGGAAGGGACAGGAAGTGACACTTTCATTGCTTGCAAAACTACTGACAACCATTATTTTTATTGTTTATGATTTAAACTTTAAAAAATTATTTAATTTCAAAATTAATTCATTCTCAAATACTTTTTTTCAAATACACTTTTGAAATTTCTAGCTACCGGTAAATATAGTAGAAAAAAAATCTAATTGAGTCACTTTTTATTCAGAATGGCCACATTTCAAATTCTACATTTAAAAAACTGATTTTTAAAATAAATTTGCAGTGAAATCAGTTTCCACTTATTTTAAATAAATTTCACTATTAAAAAATGTGGGGTTTTTTTGTAATTTTTGAAGACTAAATTCTGAAAATCCTTTTCGAAATACGAAGCCGCTCAGAATGAATTAACAAAAGAGCGGAACCGACCATGAGCGATGGTGCTGCTCTGGGTGGGGTGCCAGCAGATGGAGGTCACGCAGCAGCAGGGGGAGACCAGCTCTGAAACGCACGCACACACACACACACACACACACACATGAGTTATAGGCTACACTAGCCTGCACGCGCTAGCTCTGAGTGCGCGCCTACTACCGATGCGAGAGGCCGGCTTGTCTTTCCGTCGATCCCACAGCAGCAGCCGTCCGTCCTGCAGGACACAAATCACCTTGATTTAGTCGCTCAATCAGCTCCCCCCACGTACTAGCTAGATGCTAAAGCTAATCTAGCTTCTTTAGCATCAAACATGCTGTATGACTGCGAGAAACTGACCTGAGCACAGGACAGGAAGAGAGACTCGTCCACAGGGGAACACGACACGCCGTTCACCGGCTGAGAGTGAGCTGAGGCACGAGATCATGAATATTAATGAGCAACTGACCAATGGGAATCACTTCCTGCCGGCTCACCGTTATAAGAGCTGACGACGCTCTCCTGGTTCAGGTCCCAGACTTTGATCCTGAAACAGAAACAGACGGAGCGAAGTTCAGCCAGGGGTTTCTCCAACAGAACGCTGGAGAGGTTTTCCTCGAGGACCTGCAGTCGGCGCCGCCGCTGATGAAGCTACTTCCTCCCTCACAAACGCTGATGCCGGTCACCGCCTCGTCATGCTCCAGACGAGAGAACCGGTTCGACAGCAGCCGCTCATCCTCCGACAGCTCCCACAGCTCCACCGCACCTGAGACACAAGGAGGAGCGCACCACACATGACCAGACCGTACAGACCCCCCTTGCTGCCGCTGTGATAAAGCTTTCCTGGAAGATGCAGTTGAGCGGCACACTTGCGACTTCCTGTAAGGCTGGGCCTGTCGTGGTTTCAGAGCTCCGCCTCAAGTCTGGCTCTCACAGGGAGCTCTTATATACAATTTATTTTGTAACATGAATTTGAGAACAACTTCTCTGAATTTGATCGTTGGCAGCGTAAATTATCTTTCTCTTGACGTGATGCCAGCGATCAGTCGGCTCTGTTCCGTGTAGCTGTCTATCACATGGCCCCACACAAAAATAAAATTTTGTATAGATATAATAAACTTTTGAAAATCATTAAAATTGTAATGTCCGAGGAAACAATTATTAAAGTTCTGCTTTTTCCCATAGCCTTGTATTGGCCAGAAATCATTCTAAAGGCAGCCACAGGGGGGCGCTCCCCGCGATTCAAACTGGAAGTTTGACAATCAACCTTTTCCCCCAAATTCCTTGTTTTCAGTAATCTCAGTTTTAGTAATTAATGTAGTTTTGTGTACATTTTTTTAGATTTTTAAAAATGTCCAATTTTTATAAACCTAGTTTTGCTAAAAAATAAATAATAATAATAATAAAGTCTTAAGTTAAGGTGGATTTTCAAAATAAAAACTCCAAAATGTGCACTTTGAAAATATATACATTTTTTTTGTTTTATGGGATTTTTAGGAAGTACGGTAGATTTTTAAGAATTGCAGTTTTTAATAGTTAAACTAGTTTTATTAAACTCACATAAAAAAATGTAAATCACTAGAACTAAAGTAAATCGTTTCAATCGGGTCTCTACCCTGAGAACATAATTTTACCAGGAGTAAAAACAATTCTTTCATTCTGCCGTGCTGCTTTGTTATGAGTGCAGACAGAAGTAAATCTGAGAAATAGATCTGTTTCATGAATTCGGGGGGAGAGAGGTCGAGGTTCCAGTACCAGCATCGGAGGCGGTGAGCAGAGCTTTCTGGGAGATCCAGTGAGTGTCGGTGACCCCGGCTTCTGTCTGAACCCCGGCCTTACAGAAGCCCTCGCTGGGGGCCTGACTCGGGTCCGAGAACACCCAGAGAGAGCCCTGCCAGCAGCGGCCGGACAGACTGGAGGCGCCCAGCACCAGGCTCCCGTCTGAGGGCAGAGAACAGCAACATGAAACGGACCAGGGGCTGCATCAGCACCACTCGCATCATCTCAGTAATTAATTACGTTTATCGTTCAGTTTCACTTATTGGTGTAGTGACAGAACACGCCCTGACGCAGAAAACATGAAGATGCTCAAGAAAACCAACCAGAAACTTTAAATATAAAGAGAATCCGCCCCCCCCCCAAAGAATAATAAATGTGACGCATGCAAATATTCATTATCCACTCGACTGTAAAACACGAGGGTTAATTGGTTATTAAATAGCGTTAGTTATTCCAAAGGCACGGGCGCAGACCTGCTCGGTACTGGAGCGCGTCCAGGTGCTTCTCCATACACGCCGGGGCGTTAACGGGAATATTCCAAGGGCTTTCTTTAAGCATTATATGTTTCTTTACAATTTTAACTACTATTTTAATGGCACGCTGGAGCCCAAACTCCCGCAATGAATGAAACACGCGCGCGAAATTTCCGCTTCCGGTGACTAGTACCCTTCAAAATAAAAGCCTGGATCGCGTCCGTGCATTCATGGCTGTTTTTTGTGCATAGTTCAGACACATGAACACGGGAATGAAGGACAGAAAACTAAAAAATAAATAACCAAAAATAAACAAGTGAAAATATTTTCGTCACTGTCTGATCAGTTTAAACTTTATAAACATTCAATGTTGAATTTGATGCCAATTTTCATCATTATTTATTTTTCAAAGTATCACAAACTGTGTGAAACGTTTCATCAGCCATCAAAGCCCAAAAAAACTTGTGATTTTCAATTTAAAGAAAAATAAATAACTTAAAGTCCAGTTTTGTCTAAACAAATCGGAAATTAAAATGTATATTAAATCGCCCAGTCTAAAGTTTTTGGCTTCCCCTCATTTTAGCAAAGTGATCCGAGCTCGGTCCAGCAGGTGGCGGTAATGAACATAGACAGAAACAGCCGAAGAAGAAAAGACGGAAACAAAACCCGATCAGAAGATTCTTCTGTGACAGAAAACGAGCAGGAGAAACTGACCACAGTTAAACTGCTGAAAAGATGGAGTTTAAAGAAGAAACCGAGGAGCAAATAGGTGCGTGTTCCCCTCGCCGCTTCTGAACTGGCTTTATTTTATTCCAGGCTTCATCAAATAAATTGTTTATTAACTTTGCACTCCACAGAACAGACCAAAGCAACATCCACGAAGCTTTTTCTTCAGGAAGAAGAAATAATTTCACAAACTGAAGATAATTTAGCAGAAAAACGATGTGGAGTCAGTACCGGTTTCTCCTGCTCTGAATGTGGAAAGAGTTTAAGCCGAAAGAGTTATTTGATCGAACACATGCGGATTCACACCGGAGAGAAACCCTTCGCATGCCCTCAGTGTGGATGCCATTTCACTCGAAAGTGTTATTTGATGGTACACATGAGGAGTCACACCGGAGAGAAACCCTTTTGCTGCTCGGAATGTGGAGTTGGTTTCAACTGTAAAAAAAACCTTTCAAGACACGAGCAGATTCACACCGGGCTGAGGCCGTTCCGCTGTGATCAGTGCAACAAAACATTTGTTTATGAGCAGAACTTAAAAGCGCATCTTAAATTGCATTCTGCCGTGAAACCTCATGTCTGCTCTTACTGCGGGAAAAGTTTTTCTACAGCGTCGCAGCTGATCACACACAACCGCACTCACACCGGAGAGAAACCATACAAATGCTTACAATGTGAGAAGAGTTTCTCTGACTTATCCTGTCTGACCGTTCACGCGAGGATTCACACCGGAGAGAAACCCTTCAGTTGTTCACTCTGTGAGAAGAGTTTCTCTCAGTCATCTACTCTCAAATATCACGAGAGGACTCACACGGGAGAGAAACTGTTCCCGTGCAACGACTGCGGAAGGAGCTTTATACAGTCGACCCACTTGAGGATTCACCAGATGATTCACAAGGGAGAGAGACCACATCAGTGTGGTTCATGTGGTAAAAGGTTCACGCAGGCGTCTTATCTTAAAAAACACATGAAGGTTCATGTTCCCAAAGAAAAGTCACAAGGAGCATCGGTTTCAAGTTATACATTCCAAGAGTCCATGAAAACCTAAACCTTCTCCCGGGAACACCAGAAGCATCTTGAACAATCACAACAGTGTTTGTCTATAAAACTGGTTTGATGAAGGAATCATTTCAGTCGCTCGTCTTTTTACTTCTCATCTTTACTTAGTGTCTTTTCTCTCAAACTAACAATAAATCTTTTCTTTCACTCTGCTGCCAAACCTCACCGTTGTTTATCTCCAGGAATATATTATTCTTTTCTCTCAGTGACGAGATAAAAGAAGTTGTTTCTACGGTTTCATGTGAGCTGCACAAACTCTTCTCACACTTTGCTTTTGTCATCACTTTAGACAAATTCCACATAAATAAATATACGTGTTCTCACAGAAAAACGCTGTGCACCCCCACCCCCCCTAAGGCTTATTCCATCTGTTCTCATCGTCTGAAACAGTGAACATTCTTGTTGTTTCCTTATTTTTGAATAAAATAAAGGAAGGAATTTTGTTGGATTTTTCTTGTGTCTATGATGTTTCCCATAGAGGATGATTAGATTAATAACGTCTGCGAGATAGCTTTGTTTCTAACCGTGTAGATTTACATATTAAAGTAAAAGTGTGTGCAGACGTCTCCGGAGTCAAAGGGTCACGGTTTCCCTGCACCGCGGTGATACCGATGAAACGGTGTACGGCGAGGAATCGTATCGTTGTGTACGTTATACTAGTAATAGTTCTTACAGCGTCTGTTTTAATGATTTCAGGAATCTATAGTTATATAATTATATTGTGTTTTCTAAATAAAGCCAATGTTGTCTGCCATAAACTTGTACAAGTATTGTATCTATATCTTTATAATCTGAATGTGTTTTATTAAATATTATTAATTATAACAGTTATTTACCTCACGCTCATACGAAAGAATTATTAACAGATTGGGGAAAAACATCAGCTGCTCCTCGGGGCTCGGTGTCAGGGGAGTAGGATGAGGAGGACACCGGGGGAAGAACCTCATCCTACTCCTCTGCTTTTATTCTCCACAAACCGTTCAATACAAAGAATGACTTTTACAAAACAAAATACATAATGAGATAGATCACATGAGAATAACTAACAATTACTTACACAAATACATCCGTGCCATTAAACAAAACACGACATAACCCTCAAAATGCTCATCAGAACGAACAAAACCTCATTCCACACGGAATAACTTTATGTTGTTACACATTTGATTCCAAAGTAAAACGTCTATTCGATTACGAGAAGCTTTAGGATTTAACGAACACAACATGAAAGTTTGAGGAAACAAAAATTAGAAAAGCGTTGAGTCAGTTTAAAACAAAAAAAAAAGGATGGTTTGAGGATGATTTATTTATTTATGGTTCGTTTTTTCATTCATATATGTATTAAATATAATACAGGAAAATAGTTAATAAAAGTTAATAAAGTGTACTAAATATGTGGAATACATTTAACTTCCTTTTCCCCTTCACTCATCTTATTACACACAAACCACTAAAACAAAATGCACTAAAAGAAATGAAGCAAACCGCCACAAGAAGAAGATGGTGGCGTCCAGCAGGTGGCGGTATTGAACACAGCCGGTAAACTGTCAACAGAAGCAACAAAAGAAGAAGAAAACGGATAAACAAAGCCCGATGTGAAGAAATGTGTCCTCGACTGAAAACGAGACACACTGGAGAAACCCACCACAGACTGCAGTGAAACCATTCTGAGATGGAGTTTAAAGAAGAAACCCGCGGAGTCAAAGAAGAACCCGGTGAAATTAAAGTTGAGTCATGGCCTATAAAAGAACCTTTCGTAGCAAAAGAGGAGGAAAGCGGTCAGTGTTTCCCTTCACTGCTTTTAGCTGCTGGTGAGGAAAATTAAGTGCAGACTTAATTAATTTCTTATAATTTTCACTTTAGACTCAAAGGAAGACACAGACATCAACAGGAACCAAAAAACGTCTTTCTTGAAGGAAGAAGAGTTGACAGAAGAAACTGGAGCCAGTGAAGGTTTCTCCAGCTCAGAAAGTGTAACGAGTTTCAACCAAAGAAGTTCTTTCACTGGACACACGAGGATTCACACGGGAAACAACCGCTTCAAATGCTCTGAATGTGAAATTGGCTTTACTTATAAAAAAGAACTTCAAGTGCACCTGAGGACTCACACCGGATTGAAGCCGTTCGGCTGCGATCAGTGCAACAAAACGTTTATCCATGAGCAAAGCTTAAAGGCGCACCTTAAATTACATTCAGATGTAAAGCCTCACGTGTGTTCCTCTTGTGGAAAGAGTTTTACAACAGCGAGGCATCTAAAATCACATTTCCGAACTCACACCGGAGAGAAACCCTACAGATGTTCACACTGTGAGAAGAGCTTCTCTGCCTTATCCTGTCTAACCGTTCATTCGAGGATCCACACTGGAGAGAAACCATATAAATGTTCCCAGTGCGACAAGAGTTTCTGTCAGTCATCTAATCTAAGATTTCATGAGAGGACTCACACTGGAGAGAAACCCTACTCATGTGATGACTGTGGAAAGAGCTTCATACGGCCAAGCCAACTAAGAATTCATCAGCAGGTTCACACGGGATTGAAGCCGTTCGGCTGTGGTCAGTGCAACAAAACGTTTGTTTATGAGCAAAACCTAAAATCGCACCTTAAGTTTCATTCTGGGGTGAAACCTTACGTATGTTCCTCGTGTGGAAAGAGTTTTGCATCATCATCACATCTAGTAATACATAAGCGTATTCACACCGGAGAGAAACCTTACAAATGTTCTCATTGTGAGAAAGGTTTCTCTGCCCTATACAGCCTGACCATTCATGAGCGAGTTCACACCGGAGAGAAACCATACAAATGTTCTCATTGTGAGAGGAGTTTCTCTCGTTCATTTACTCTTAAATTTCACGAGAGCACTCACACTGGAGAGAAACTGTATTTATGTGATGATTGTGGAAGGAGTTTTAGGCGGCCGAGCCAACTAAAAAGGCACCAGAAGATTCACAACAGAGAGAAACCGCATCAGCAGTCTTCATCTCGTCTTAAAAAATGCACCGAGCAACAACCTTCCCATGAACCTTCCTACACTTGCTCCAGCGCTTCAGTACGTCGTTTTAACTCCTGTTCAGATCTGTGAACCTCGAGGGATTTAGAAACCACCCTTGGGTTTATTTTGTGAATTCACACGGGAGGAACATCCAGCTTTATGTACGTTTCATGAAAAAAAACAACAACATTCTTTTGTTTTCATCCATTTGTTCATGCTCACTCTTCTATTGAGGGTGTAGTTCTTCCTTGTAGAAAGTTTACAAAGACAAATGTTTATTTTTAAATTAACAAAGAACGATGTCAGTAAGAAAAAACAGGATTCAAGCTGAAGGTGGTGGCATCCAGACTTTGAATAAGAGGAGTCTCCACTTTCCAAAATCTGGTCACACTTCTGTTGGAGTGCATGACGACCCATGGAGCGTCACATACTGTTTTTCTAGCAGCGGCAGAAATCTCTCCAGAACCTTCTCCTTCACAGTTCCTGGCTGGTGGAATTCTCTTCGGTCCCAATCCGGAAAACTGAGTCTCTCACAACCTTTAACAAGAACCTCTGCTCTTTCAAGAGCTTTCTCTAGCTTAATAAACCCTCTGAAGAACTGAACTTATTTTCTGTGTCAGCTTCTTCCATGTGTTTGTCTTATGATTATTACGACCTCGTAACAAACTGCTCATGTTTACTCCCGAACTGTAAGTCGCTTTGGGTAAAAACATCTGCTAAATACATAAGGTTTTAAGCTTTAAAAACGTCACCACCACAACAACTGATGGACATGCAACATCTTGTGTTATCGTTACGAGAGGACAATCCACCAGCAAAATCTGCTGGAAAAGGTTCCGAACACAAGAGCGGCTTGGAAAACAACTCTTCCAGAATCTCTTTTTGACTTTACTTGCTATTAATGAAAACCATGAAAAACAGAATTATGACTTTAATAAACTTGAGCGGTCACATTGAAACAAATCATGGAGTTTTAAAGCGACCAGGATCGTTTGTTTTTTGTTCCTTGCACTCGTTTAAGTTAATTCTACTCGTGTGTAATCTCGCCTCGGTCCAGCAGGTGGCGGTAACGAATTTAGCCACAGAAACGACCGAAGAAGAAGACGATCTCAAGAAGAACACGGCTGGAATTTGAAGTGTATGTCTGTTTCAGGAGCTGGTGCTGCGTGTTTGGGATTAGCAGTTCATAGAAGAAAATATTCTTTGAAAATATTCTGGTAAAATACAGAACAATTCAATTCGATTTCTCACAAACTAGTCTATCAACGGAGACGAGAGGAAACGTTTCTCTCTCCAATCCAGCAGGTGATAGAAACGAAAACGAGACAAATTGGAGGAATTACAGCAGGAGAAACCCACCGCAGACTGCACTAATACTGGGTTAAAGATGGAGTTTAAAGAAGAACCCGGTGAAATAAAAGATGAACCCTGGGGAGTAAAAGAGGAAGAATCTGAGGAAGAAATAGGTCTGTGTTTCCCTTCTGATGAGATGCACATGTTGTTAAAAATTTATTGATGTTAAAGTCTCTTGTGCTAACTTCTACTTTTAGACTCAAAGCAAGAGACGGGAGAGACCAGGAATCCGTTTGAGAAAACAATTTGTTTGAAGGAAGAAGAATGTATTTCTCAAAATGAAGAGAAAGAAACTGATGTCAGTAAAGGGTTCTCCTGCTCAGATTGTGGAAAAAGCTTCACGCAAAAATGTTATTGGATTCGACACATGAGGATTCACACCAGAGAGAAACCCTTCACGTGCTCCGAATGTGGAAGTGCTTTTAAATCTAAAGAAAACCTCAAAAGACATCAGCGGGTTCACGCTACACTGAAGCCGTTCGGCTGCGATCAGTGCACTAAAACATTCGTTCATGAGCAAAACCTAAAATCACACATTAAGTCTCATTCTGGGGTGAAACCCCACGTCTGCTCCTGCTGTGGAAAGGGTTTTGCATCATCATCACATCTAGTAACTCACTATCGTTCTCACACTGGAGAGAAACCATACACATGTTCACAATGTGAGAAGAGTTTCTCTGCCTTAAACAGTCTGACCGTTCATGAGAGGACTCACTCTGGAGAGAAACCGTACAAATGTTCGCATTGTGTGAAGAGTTTCTCCCAGTTATCAACTCTTAAATCTCACGAGAGGATTCACACGGGAGAGAAACTGTTCTCTTGTGACGACTGTGGAAGGAGCTTTACACAGTCAAACCAGTTAAAAAGACACCAGATGATTCACTCTGGAGAGAAACCGTATCAGTGTTGTTCCTGTGGCAAACGGTTCATACAATCAGCTCATCTTAAAAAGCACCTGGAGGTTCATGCTCTGCAACGACCTTCCCATGAAACTCCTGCACTTGCTCCAGAGAATCCCGGTTAACGGCGGTTCCCACAGGATTGTTGTTCCTATTATTGGCTCAACGTAAAAGTGTGAGCCATGTATCTGCATTTTCCTGAGAATGTATGTCATTATTTAATTATTTTTATTCAGTGCTCAGCATAAAAGCTATGAATTTAATCAGTGTTTTATTGAGATTACGGTTAATCACAGATCAGCAAAAACTACAACACGTGATATTTTGTACGTATTTTTAATGATGGCACATCGTAGTCTGAGCATCGATCTTTCTCCGTTCTTCACGAAGATCCTCTTCTAGAGCTGGATGACGGATGGAGAGCGATGCTCCAGAATTCCCCGCGAGGGTTCCATCGGGTTCAGATCAGGAGACGCTCGATCCCCTTCACCCTGATCTGTGTCCGGAGCATCTTCTCCTTCAGTATCGAGCAGAACTTTGTGGAGTTCCTCGATGGAACACAGCTCGCCAACACCAGAGCCCCAGAGGAGTCTAGAGCCCCAGGAGTCTTCATCTTCTTCAGCAGGGGCCCGAGCGGATTCTAGACGCGCTTTTCTAGCATTGGCTTTAGGAGAGGCTTTCTGTGTAGACGAGACCCATGCTGCCGTATGGTTCACAGGAAACACTCACTTTTTGTGTAAAGTAATTCCCCTGTATAGGCTCCTTTCTCATGGACAGCTCTCAAATGAATCTTTGGACTCATTCTGTGGTCGAACGCCTAGTGATCAGATGCTCGTAGAGTTTAGTCTGGTTCTAAAAAACAATGTTTGCTCTCTAATCTACTTCAGAGCGGCACTGACGTCCTGAAAATGTGCATTTGCTTCATATAAAGTGATCAAAGAAGCTCACGGACCTGACCTCGCATGGACCCCGTTCAAGTGAAATCAGTTTTGGCCTTTTGTTCAGAAAATCATTTTCTTCTGTTTGTAACCAATAGCCCACATTTGTGGGAGTATTTTGTAGTATTTAATAGAAAATATTAATTCTGAAAGGGATGATTCTCTTTGAAGCCGAGCACCGTATCTCCACTTGCACTGTGTAGTCGCTTTTCTGGTGTTTGCTATAAAAATGGTTGAAAAGACAATTTATTATTTTTTTTCTTAAGAATTAAAACTGAATTAAACTGTGTTAGCTGTTGTTCCCGGACGACGTTCTTATGTAATGGTGTGGGGGAGCAATAATAATATAGATACATTAATCTCTACTTTACATTTGTTAAGTATCATTGTTATTATTATTATTATTATTATTATTATTAATATTATTATTATTATTATTAATATTATTAATATTGTGTTAGAGTGGGACGAAGTCGCTGGTCCCGAGTCCACGAAACCATACCGTTCTAGAAGAGACCTCAAACAATGAGGATGCAGAATTTCAGTTTACTCAAGCGATCACGTCTCAGTCCAGCAGGGGGCGGTAATGAACATAGACTCTGTACAAATGACCGAAGAAGAAAATAAACGGAGAAATCCGCCTCGCCAGATCATTTTCTTCTTGAGAAAACGAAATAAAATGGAACATTTACAGCAGGAGAAATGCAGTAATGCTATAGTAAAGATAGAGTTTAAAGAAGAGCCCTGCGGAGTAAAAGAAGAAGAGACGGAGGAACCAATCGGTGCGTGTTTTCCTTGTGTCTAGCTGCTGATGGGGAAAACTAAGATGCAGCTTTGTGAACAGGTTCAGTTTTTCTTTATGTATTTGTTTCTTGTCCCATCGTTTAAATTCTCCTTTAACTTCAGACTCAGCAGAAGACACCAAAGCCGTGAAGAACCTGTTTCAGAAAACACATTTGTTTAAGGAAGAAGACGTGTTTTTACAAACCGAAGAGAATTCTGCAGAGAAACCAACTGGTGTCAGTAAACTATTCACCTGCTCTGAATGTGGAAAGAGTTTCAACAAAAAATGTTATTTGACCGAACACATGAGGATTCACACCGGAGAGAAACCCTTCACGTGCTCTGAATGTGGAACTGCCTTCAGATGTAAGAAAGATCTTAAAAGACACGAGCAGATTCACACGGGATTGAAGCCGTTCGGCTGCGATCAGTGCAACAAGACATTTCTTCATGACAAAAACTTAAAAGCACACCTTAAAATTCACGCTGGTGTGAAACCTTACGCCTGTTCCTCTTGTGGAAAGAGTTTTATAACAGCCACACATCTAAAAACACATTATCGTACTCACACTGGAGAGAAACCATACCAATGTTCATACTGTGAGAAGAGTTTCTCTTCCTTGTCCTGTCTTACCATTCATGAGAGGATTCACACCGGAGAGAAACCATATAAATGTTCACACTGTGAGAAGAGTTTCTCCCAGTCATCTACTCTTAGATTTCATGAGAGAATTCACACGGGAGAGAAACTGTTCTCCTGTGGCGACTGTGGAAGGAGCTTTATACGCCCAGACCAATTAAAAATGCACCTGAGGACTCACTCTGGAGAGAAACCGTTCGGCTGTGATCAGTGCGGTAAAGTGTTTGCTTATGAGCAAAACCTAAAATCACACCTTAAATTACACTCGGATGTGAAACCTCACGTCTGCTCCTCTTGTAAAAAGAGTTTTACATCATCATCACACCTCACATCACATTTCCGTACTCACACAGGAGAGAAACCATTCAAATGTACACAGTGTGAGAAGAGTTTCTCTCGTTCGTCTCGTCTTAAATCTCACGAGAGGATTCACACCAGAGAGAAACCATACTCATGTGACGACTGTGGAAGGTGCTTTACGGAATTAAGAAACCTTGGGCTGATTCACACTATAGAGAAACCTCACAAGTGTCGTTCATGTGGGGGAAGGCTTTCAGAATGCACTCATCTTCAAAAGCACTTGGACGTTGATGTTCAGCAGCAACCTTCTCTTGAAAGTCTTAAACTAACTCCAGCACATCAATATCTGGTTTTGAGCCCTGTTCCCACGGGATTGGTATTATCTATGAACCTTGATTGATGTAGAAACCCCTTTGTTCCCCTGGGTTTATTTCATGCTTTCACTCAGGAGAAGCAAAGCTACAATGAGACCAGATACGATGTAAACACGAATCCTGTTCTGTGTCATTTTCATGAAAAAAATCAGAATAAAGTCTAATAGTTAATAGACACCACAACATGTCTCTTTCTTCAGTTTTTGTGTGTGTGGGGGGAGGGGGTTTCTTATTTAAGGGTTTCCAGCATGTGGGACATGGGGTCACATTCTCCACGTGCAGAATGAGAATCCAGATGATGTCGTTTCTTGACGTGTTCTGTGGGTTTTGCTTTATAAATTAAAAGTCTAACGCGTGTATAAATGTAAGAATATATTTATTTATTTATATATATATATTTATATATATATGTCCAGCATGACTTCACCATACAACTAGGGTCGTCGACTATCTCTCCATCCACCTCTGTCCGTAGCCTTGGAGTGATCTTCGATGAGGAACTGACATTCAAGGAGCACATTGCTAAAACTGCTCGATCTTGCAGATTCGCCGTGTTCAACATCAGAAAGATCAGACACCTCCTCACAGAACATTCAACCCAACCTCTGGTCCAAGCAATGGTCATATCAAGACTCGACTACTGCAATGCTCTTCTCGCTGGACTTCCTGCATGTGCGGTCAGACCCTTTCAGATGATCCAGAACTCGACTGATCTTCAAAGAACCAAGAAGAGCACACGTCACCCCTCTCCTCATCTCTCTCCACTGGCTTCCCATTGAGGCTCGAATAAAGTTCAAATCATTGACGCTGGCATACAGGACAGTCACAGGCTCCGCTCCTTCATACCTCCACAGACTCCTCCAGCTCTACGTCCCCTCCAGACGCCTCCGCTCAGAAAATGACCAGCGTCTGGAGGTCCCATCTCAGACCGGCAAAAAATCTCTCACCAGGACCTTCTCCTTCACAGTTCCTGGCTGGTGGAATTCCATTGCTGTCCCATTACGGAAAACTGAATCTCTCTACGCCTTCAAAAAGCAGCTAAAAACTCTACTCTTTCGAGAGCACTTATTAACTTAACTTAAAAAAAATAAATAAATAAAACCCCGAAACCCTCTGAAGCACTGATTTGAATTCATTTTCTGTACTAGCTTGAAAGTGTTCCATGTGTATGTCTCTGATCCATCCGCTTTGTACCAAACTGCTTGATGTTTACTCCCAATGTAAGTCGCTTTGGATAAAAGCGTATATATATATATATATATATATACACGGTCACTGATTTTATGGTTGGACCCAAAGGGTTATTTTTCCTGCCGCCATGAACCTTTGGGGGCTCCGTACTATTTTGGACTGTGAAAGCCAATGAAATGGAATTTCAACGAAAGCCTTTTTCATTATTTTTGCAGAGCAGTTAATTATAGTTCTTTTTAAAATAAAATGAATTATCCTACTGAATATACAGTCCAAATAAAATAAATCATCTAAAGTTTGTAGAATGCTGTGTACTTGTGAACTATTCAAATATTTACTGCGGTAAGCATCTTGCATTTGGCGATTACATTCTTTTATATAGGGGGGAGCGCTCCTTCTCTGTTGCAGGTCCAAAACTGTGGAACAAACTGCCTTTGCTCCTTAGACAGATTGATTCTTTTAAGTCATCCTTAAAAACACATCTTTTTACTCAGGCTTTTAACTCTGTCTGAATTGTTGACTTTTACTTGTTTTATTGTTCTTACCTCTGACTGGTGTTTTTATAGTGTGGTTTTATATTTCTATGCTTTATCAAACTTTTATTTATTTTATGTTACATCACTATTTTCATTAGCCCTACACCTCATAGGCTGTGTACAGCACTTTGGCTGACCCTGTTGTTTTTAAAAAGTGCTATATAAATAAAGATGGATTGGATATTTATAATTATACTTAAAAACAACACAATTTTATTTGTGTACAGCACATATGCACAGTTCCGGTATCTTTGCAAGGGAATGCAAAAAAGGAAAATATTTTTTCGCCCATCCTTACCTTTTTTTTAACCCTAAAAGGTTTTTTTCCTACCATCGATTTTTTTTCTCCTACCGCCATGACCTTTTAGGCGCTCCGTAGATTTCCTTGTGTCCCTCGTGTGGAATACGCACACTTGAAGCATCAAATAAATAAGTTTAGAATCACAGAGTGACGCGTCATGCGCGTGAACACAGCCCGGGAAGAATTACATGAGAAAACATACCGCGCGCTCGCCACACGGGGGCGTGACTTCACATATGTACTTAATAATAGTACAAATAGTTTACATAATTTCTGTTGTGAAAGAAAACAAAGTACAAAACAGCATGAACAGATTTTAAATACTTTCCATAAACCACGCGTTTTCAATACGTTTTCTGAAGCACATGTTTTGTCAGATTCTGACCGAATATCAGCGTCATTTCAACGTCAAAACGATGTTTGCAGGGTAATGGGAAATGAATTAAATACCAAAATAGAAAGATTAAAACCTCAAACTTTGCTGCATCGCTGCCGCAGCTATATTAGCAGTTATGCTAACCGACACCGCATTGCACAAAACACCTGAAACGGGTTAAAAATGTCAACAAAACGTCCTTAGAAAAAAATGAAACTCCCGATTTTACACCTCCTCAATATTTGCATGAAATTTATCCAAATTTTGTTCATTCATTTTATCTCACACAAACAGCACGAGTGCTAGTCATGCAACGCTCGCCGCAAACACAGGCTTCCAATGTTTATTGGCTGCTTTATTTTTCTCGTATTGACATGGGGAACACTATCTCATCTTACAAAAATAACAGAGCCTTAGGAGCTGGTTTACAATATTTACATTGTTGGCATTGACAACATTTAAAAATAGTATTAAACAGCACTAGGACAAACCATCAAAGTTAGCCATCTAGTTCTTAGTGTGGTGAATCCTCTCGGGACGTTTAAAATTAAATAACTTTACAAAACTCTTTCACACTGTGGACATTAAGGTTTCTCTCCAGTGTGAATCCTCTCGTGAGATTTAAGATGAGATGACATAGAGAAACTCTTCTCACAATGTGAACATTTGTACGGTTTCTCTCCGGTGTGACTCCTCTCATGAGATTTAAGATGAGATGACATAGAGAAACTCTTCTCACAATGTGAACATTTGTACGGTTTCTCTCCGGTGTGACTCCTCTCATGAACTTTAAGATGAGATGAAACAGAGAAACTCCTCTTACAATGTGAACATTTGTACGGTTTCTCTCCAGTGTGAATCCTCTCATGAGATTTAAGAGTACCTGACTCAGAGAAACTCTTCTCACAATGTGAACATTTGTATGGTTTCTCTCCAGTGTGAATCCTCTCATGACGTATAAGATGAGCTAACTGAGAGAAACTTCTTTCACAAGATGAACAGTTGTATGGTTTCTCTCCCGTATGAATCCTCTCATGAATCTTAAGATGAGACGACATAGAGAAACTCATCTTACAATGTGAACATTTGTATGGTTTCTCTCCAGTGTGAATCATCTCATGACGTATACGATTAACTAACTGAGAGAAACTTCTCTCACAACATGAACATTTGTACGGTTTCTCTCCCGTGTGAATCCTCTCGTGAGATTTAAGAGAAGATAGCTGAGTGAAACTCTTCTCACAATGTGAACATTTGTACGGTTTCTCTCCAGTGTGAATCCTCTCATGACATATACGATGAGCTAACTGAGAGAAACTTCTTTCACAAGATGAACAGTTGTATGGTTTTTCTCCCGTATGAATCCTCTCATGAGTCTTAAGATGAGACGACATAGAGAAACTCCTCTTACAATGCGAACATTTGTATGGTTTCTCTCCGGTGTGAATCCTCTCATGAGATTTAAGAGCCACCAACTCAGAGAAAGTCTTCTCACAGTGTGAACATTTGTACGGTTTCTCTCCGGTGTGAATCCGCTCATGAGATACAAGATGAGATAACTGAGAGAAACTCCACTCACAACTTGAACATTTGTATGGTTTCTCTTCAGTATGAATCCTCTTATGAGATTTAAGATGAGATAACTGTGAGAAACACTTCTTGCAATGTGAACATTTGTATGGTTTCTCTCCTGTGTGAATCCTCTCGTGAGAGGTAAGATTAGATGACACAGTGAAACTCTTCTCACAGTGTGAACATTTGTACGGCTTCTGTCCAGTGTGAAACCTTTCATGAGATTTGAGATGAGATAACTGAGAGAAACTATTTTCACAACTTGAACATTTGTATGGTTTCTCTCCAGTATGAATCATCTTATGAGATTTAAGATGAGATAACTGAGAGAAACTCTTTTCACAATGCGAACAGTTGTATGGTTTCTCTCCGGTGTGAATTCTCTCGTGGGATTTAAGATGAGATGGACTGCAGAAACTCTTCTCACAGTGAGAACATTTGTATGGTTTCTTCTGTGTTTGAGAACGGCTATGTGTTTCTAGATGGGTTGATACAGAAGAACAACCGTGGGTTTTCACATCAGAATGTAACTTACGTTGTGCTTTTAAGTTTTTCTCATAAACAAATGTTGTATTGCACTGATCACGGCCGAAATGCTCCAATCCAGTGTGAACCGGCTCGT
The DNA here is from genome assembly GCA_007224835.1 of Danionella cerebrum. Taxonomy (NCBI): domain Eukaryota; kingdom Metazoa; phylum Chordata; class Actinopteri; order Cypriniformes; family Danionidae; genus Danionella; species Danionella cerebrum. The sequence goes on from SRMA01026911.1 coordinate 206,707, forward strand.
CTCTAAGGTTTTCTTTACATTTCATGGCAACTTCACATCCAGAGATTGTGCAGGAATTTGTTCTGATGTGATTTGTCAGATGATATTCCCAGGTGAAATTTGTGTCATGTTCAGAGGAGGAGAAACCTTTACTGGTTTCAGGTTCTCCAGCTGGTTTTTCTGTTAAATTCTCTTCAGTCTTTAAAATAAATTCTTCTTCCTTTAAGAAACGGGTCTCTTCTGCTGAGTCTGAAAATTAAAGACAGATAATAATATAAAAGGTGAATATCTTACCAAAAATAAAATCATTTTACAATGTTTGTTTCCAACAAGATTAACCTTAATTGTATCTTTCTGCAGTTAAAAAAAACGTAAAGGGAGACATTGACCTATTTGTTCCTTGACTTCTTCCTCTTTTACTCTGAAAGGTTCTTCTTTTACTCCACAGGGCTCTTCTTTAAACTCCATCTTTACTATAGTTTTACTGCAGGCTGTGGTGGGTTTCTCCTGCTGTAATTCCTCCAGTTTGTCTTGTTTTCTATAGAATGAAAGTATCTTCTGAAGAGGCTCTATTCTCCTCTTGTTCTTCCAAGTCAGTTGTTTTATTTGTAGTTTGCAGTCGATTTTGTAGTCGGTTGTTCAGAAACAAAATATGGGAAGAAAAAAATACAAAATTAACACTTATGAACTCAAGAGGAAAAATAAAATTCCCACAAATCTCAAAGTACATTTACAAAGCTAGAACAGGGATGCTGATACTGGGTATCATGACTCGATCAATCCCATCGTTCATGGATTTATTTATTTGTATATCATTTTTTAAAATCAACAAAACCAGCCAGGAGCCACTCCGGGAGCCAGCTAGCGGCCGATAGAGGAACTGCAGTTTAGTTAAAGAGGAGAAGTAGGAGCTTGCCCATCGGTCATGATAATAAGCGTCACAGACTGAAAATTGAGTCAGTAATTAAACATACCCCTAAAATACAGCTGAATTTTAATACAGCAGGAATACCTGAAACCACTGCAACAAAACAGCCAAGATTACCAACTAAAATCCCACATGAAGAGTAAACAAATACAATGGTCGAAAACCTTCACAAGAGCATTACTAGTAAACAATATCAAAACGAAAGCTCGCTTGAACCGTAAAGCATCAAACGAGCGCCAGTAATGGTTTTTTAAGAGACTAAAATCCGCCTTTTTTAAAAATCCTACTAAAATTCCCTTCCACGTCTAACATTCAGTACGGCAGCCGTAGCAGAAGGAACGAACTGAAATAATGAAGTACAAGCGCTGAGCTTACTTTCAAAATAAAAGTCCGACGGCGCGCGTGTAGTGTCAAAATAAAAGAAGTTCTCAGAGAGGTAAGAAAGGGAATAAGCGGGTTGGAAAACGAATGAATGAATGAAACAAAAGTGCCGTGCTCGCACCCAGAATTCTGCCCCAAATACATTCTATAAATTGAGCAAAAATGTAAATTTTAATAATTTACGTAATCTAAATAAGTTTTACTCATAGGTATGTATAATGTGCACAATATATACTATTATGCATATAATAATATACAATAGTATTTTTTTTCTTTATTTTGTAAGGCTCATTGATCTCCCTCATGAAAGTTTTGAATAATGTGGATGAGGAAATGTATTTTTAGATTGCTGGCGTATTATTAAGTGCTTTTCAAGGGAGCATCTTTCATCTTCTGACTGTGTTTCACCTGCACACATGTCTGACCAGGAGCACAAACTCATTGCAATGGCTAGGAGGCATTGATTTGAAACCAGGAACATATAAATGTCAGGAAATACGGCCATGTGTACCAGACTGAAGCGCAAGACAGTTATTATTATTATTATTATTATTATTATTATTAATAAACATTTGAGTGTGTAAGTTTTGTATTTAATTTCTTGGGTCTAAAAAACACTGTTGATATTGCGGTCAATGCCTCGAATGTCACGTTGTCCTGGATGCTGCTCTCTCATTGGCTGCAGATAGTCACAGACATTATTTCCAGTTAGAACACACTCACACTACATGGATATGACTCATCAATAGCTCCAGATATTTAGCACAATAAATAGTGTGGAACTGGCTTTAATTGTGGATGTCACAGTCAAGTTAGTAAGCGTCATCCTAACTCATGGATCTGCACTTTTCCATATTTACCCAAGCCATTTTAACCTATGTTTCAACACTCAGTCTCAGTGAAGTAGGAGTGGCCTTGTGAAGCCAATGCACACCTTCTATATGCTGTTAAGGCCCTCAATGCTGATTGGCTGCCTGTGTGTTGTGTGAGTTGACACTGGTCTGTTTTGTAAATATAAATTTAAACTCGCATCCTGTATATACTGCATGTTTTAGCTATTTAGCAGTAATTTTTATAATTTAGTAAATTATTTTAGGGGCTTTTGAACTCTGAGAGACCAAAAGAGATAGAGAGAGTCAGAAGAAAGAAGAAAAAGAAACCAGCAGACACAAAATCATCAATCAAGAACTTCAGCTGGGAAACACTGCGCATATGAAAACGTAGCAGATTACGCTGATACTCCAATAAGGTAGGGGCGATAAGTAAACAGGGGAAGAAGAAGAGCACGTGACGTCGATCGTACTTCCGGTTTCTCCTTTTATCGCCGCACTTCAACGGTTTCTGTGCTGAAGGTAAGAGAAAAACGGAGTGACTTCAGTTGTATTTCTGTCATATTTATCATTAATGTACTCCACGTTATATGTTACTCAGCTCGGGCTTCATTAAAACTGTCATTAGAGTTTATTTCATTATTAAAACGTACAACTGGAAGTAAATTCATCAAGAATGGTTACTGCAGTTTTACTCTAGTAAACAATGGCCATAGCTTTAGTAAGGCAGAGATTGCTGTACTTTTATACAGACTTGTCATAATCAGCCCATAAACACATCATTTCTTAAATTCTTATCTTCATTTAACCAGTTGCAAATTCACAGGAAAACTCGATGTGGTGTTTAGAAACCTAGCTCCATTTACACAAAAATCCATTCAATGAAAGCGAAAGGCTGCTTCAAAAATTCGCTTTTTAAAAAATCTGCAACTTTTACCAATTAAAAAATTTATTTATATTTTATTTTTTTTTTAAAGACTGTGTGCATTGACGTCACTTTCCCAGCGGCAGTTGCCACCTTTACAGAGACTCAGTGGCAAAAAGTGTCAGTACTATAAGATATTATTAACGGAAACGGATTAATGCATGTTTTAGTAAAATCGGCCTAACATTCTCTCCCTAGCGGCTGGACTTGGCTGCACTTTCGTAGCTAAGGTTTTCCCAGAGATTGAGCATTTTGGTGAAGTTGTCACCAAGTCGAGTTATAATGACGTACAAAAGTCTTCAGTCACATGTTAACCACGCCCACTCCGATCAGATACTGCCAGTTGGTGCAAACACACACACAGGTGAAGCGTGTCAACTAGAGCTATGCCGCACCAAGCCGAGTCTTAGTGAAGTGAAGTGAAGTGTGAGCGGCATTAATGAGTATTTGTTGAATCCTGAATCACTAACACTGCTCTGTTCTACGTTATGAAGGGATAAACCACACTGATGTCCCTCGTCTGATATCCGAGCGTCCTGTGACAACTGGAGGAACCACTAGAAGTGAGGTAAACAATACAACAGTGATCACACCTCCGTCCAGCAGGTGGCGGTAATGAACATAGCAACTGAAGAAGAACAAAGCCTTGACAGACGAGACAAACTGGAGAAATTACAACAGGAGAACCCAATCACAGACTGCAGTGATACTGTGATAAAGATGGAGTTTAAAGAAGAACCCTGTGGAGTAAAAGAGGAACCTTTCAGAGTAAAAGAGGAAGAACCTTTTAGAGTAAAAGAGGAAGAACCTGAGGAAGAAATAGGTCTGTGTTTCCCTTCACATTTAGATGCAGTTATTAAAAGTTTGTGTTTAATCATTTGTTTAATGTTCCATTTTTTCCATTTACCTTTAGACTCAATAGGGGAGACTGCAGACACCAAAAAACATTTCTTAAGGAACAATGAATGTTTTTCACAAAATGAAGAGAAGTTTGCAGAGAAACCTGCTGGAGAAACTGAAGTCCGTATAGTTTTCCCCTGCACTGAATGTGGAAAGTGTTTCACACAGAAAAGTTCTTCAATCGAACACATGATGATTCACAACCGAGAGAAACCCTTCTCGTGCTCTGAATGTGGAAGTGGCTTCAAGTGTAAAAGAAACCTTAAAAGGCATCAGAAGGTTCACACTGGATTGACGCAGTTCAACTGTGATCAGTGCAATAAAACATTTGTTTACGAGAAAAACTTTAAAACACACCTTAATCTTCACTGTGATGAGAAGCCTCACGTCTGCTCTTCATGTGGAAAGAGCTTTACAACAGCTACACATCTGATAATACACTACCGTACTCATACAGGAGAGAAACCCTACAAGTGTTCACATTGTGAGATGAGTTTCTCTCAGTCCTCTAATCTTAAATCCCATCAGAGGATTCATACTGGAGAGAAACCATACAAATGTTCACACTGTGAGAAGAGTTTCTCTTCTTTATCTCGTCTTACCATTCATGGGCGGATTCACACCGGAGAGAAACCCTATAAATGTTCACATTGTGAGAAGACCTTCTCTGCCTTATTTCATCTTACCGTCCATGAGAGGACTCATACGGGAGAGAAACCTTACAAGTGTACGTATTGTGAGAAGAGTTTCTCACAGTCATCTCATCTTAAGTATCATAAAGGGATTCACACTCGAGAGAAACCCCATCGGTGTAATTCATGTGGGGAGCGGTTTTCACAATCTTCTCATCTGGAACAACACATGGAGGTACACGGTCACCAACAACCTTCTCGTGAAATAGTTGCACCAACTCATCAACATCTTGTTTTAAACTCTGCTTCCACAGGGTTATTTATGAACCCCCAGTGATTTAGAAACCCGTCGCCCCCTCTGGGTTTATTTTATCCATTCACATTGGAGATTCTAAGTTGATGTTTTATTTTGAAGTCACTGGTTTCGTCCTGAACCGAAACCTACGCTTTCATTTAGTAAATCAGAAGAGCGTGAATAGTTAGAGATAAAGCGATGAAGATGCACAGCATGCTGCAAAACTCACGGATTTCATTGTTCTCTTAAAAATGCATCGTGATGTAGAAATAATCTGTTGCTTCCTGAGGACCAAGAACCTGACCTTCCCAAGAAAAATGATTTTTTTAGCAGAATCACAAACACCGGACCTCCAGCTAAAACAGATCATCTGTCCTCTCCTCCATCTTCATCTGTCTTCTCCTCCATCTTCATCTGTCTTCTCCTCCATCTTCATCAGTCCTCTCCTCCATCTTCATCTGTCCTCTCCTCCATCTTCATCTGTCTTCTCCTCCATCTTCATCTGTCCTCTCCTCCATCTTCTTCAGTCCTCTCCTCCATCTTCATCTGTCTTCTCCTCCATCTTCATCTGTCCTCTCCTCCATCTTCATCTGTCCTCTCCTCCATCTTCATCTGTCCTCTCCTCCATCTTCATCAGTCCTCTCCTCCATCTTCATCAGTCCTCTCCTCCATCTTCATCTGTCATGCTGGTGGACACAGCCCTCCTGGTTCTGTTATCAGAACCCACCAGTTCCTCACCCACCCTCTTGCCATGGCCTCTCCCAGAGCCGCTCCATGGCCTCAGACACAGCCATTTCCTACTGGCTTCGAATACCTTTGCTCAGGACACACCTCCCCTGTGGGTCAGCCTCCCTTCACCCTCCTCTCCAGCCCCTTCTTGCAGCCTTCCCGCCAATAGGAGCACTCTACATGCACTGCACCCTATTCTCCGCCTCTTCCATGGCTCTCGCAGCTGAGTCTCCAGTAGCTGCAGATCTCTTTTATCCTGACGGATGTCTCCCGCTCAGCCTTCCCCCAGCACCGGCGCAAGCTCAATGATCATTACAGCTGACCTCGTGCTGTCGTACCGGGGGTTTCACTGCAGTATGTCTATTGTAAGCTCAGCCAACTGTGTTGTGAGGGTGTCCCAGTGATACCAGTGTCACTTCTGGGGTGCTCTCGATGCAGATTTGTTCACGAGCGGAGATTCTACCGAGAATGGTTCTTCACTCAGTGAAGGGGGCATTAAGACTCGACAGAGCAAACTTTGAACCATCGGCTCTTCTGCTGGACCTCTGTGCAGATAGATCCTCCTGTACACTCTCAATGAAGGGAAATGCGCTGGACTGGATTGGCTGGAGGTGTGAGGTTTCCGAGTCGCAGGAGCACCACAGGGTTCAGTTCGTGGTCTTCTGCTCTTCTGTGGAACACACACGTTTAAGTGTAATGCAATATATAAGAACTAGGGATGTCCCGATCAGGTTTTTTGAGCCCCCGATCCGATCCGAGTCATTTAATTTTAAGTATCGACCCATACAGAGTCCCGATCCGATACTTGTCTTTTCCTTGTGCTAATTGCACACTTTAAGTGCATGCAGGTTATTAAATCAATCCAGTGTGTACTCTTGACAACCAAATAGCTCAGCAGTGCATCAATAAAAAAAACTGAAAGCAACCTGTTCCTTTACAGTTTTTTATTTCTCACAAATATGAAATCTCAATTTTACAGCTCAGTGAAGTCGCAATATTCTGTCGTGTGTTTCGTTTTAAGATGCCTTATCAAGTTGGTAGTATTAAAGGCTGCTTTGCTAGTACCACCGCGTCAAACTAGAAAAAAAAAGAAAATAATATATTTTACATGGGGCATTAAATAACAATCAGTAAATAAACATTTCTATTTCTTCAACAACGAAAATGTTACACATTTTAAGTTACGAAGAACACTTCAACATGTCACAAACCCATTAGATAAAGACATGTAAATCATCACAACACACAAAACTTAAACACGCTATTTAGGCGCTTAGGAGCTAATATAAACAACAAATAGCGATCTATGAAATCCCTTTTAAATAAACAAAATATACTTTTTTAAACATTAGCTTACCACGCTGGGAATAAATAAGCATTAAATGAAGGTTTTTGTAGAGCTTGTACCTTTTTTTTTTAACACGAGCACAAACATACGAGTCTCTCATATTTCTTCCTGATTCACGCACGCTCTAAGCACGTCATCAACGTCCTTAAAGGGGCAGCACACAACAGCTCGCATTGCAAACGTTGCATGTAGCTACCAGACTAGAATCACTTTCCAACTTAAAATACTTCCACACTGCAGACATCTTAGCACCGTATTGCAAGTAGTAAACAACATGCGAGTTTGCGACACGTGCGTGACGTAGCTGACGTAAACATTCGATCGGTCCGATACATAGAGCCGATTCCGATCAGTTAAAAAATGCCTCGATCGGCCCCGATACCGATCTTTATGATCGGCTCAGGACATCCCTAATAAGAACCAATGTTTAATAAAAGTCTCGTCTGTGTGATTATTTATAATGAAAAGCTATGGATGAGTAAAAACACAGGGGACAAGACTACACGGCCTTGCGGTCTGTGGTTAAGCAGCCCGTCTCCTCTCTCAGATTCCTCCTCCGCTGTTAGCAGAGCCCCAAAAGCAGTAGTCGCTCTCAGCCAGCGAGCCCAGCTTTGCATTTAATCATTCGTTCATTTTCCAAGCCGCTTATTCCCTTTCGGGGTCACAGGGGTCTGCTGGTGTCTATCTCCAGTGCACATCGGGGGAGAGGTGGGGTACACCCTGGACAGGTCGCCAGTCCATCGCAGAGTTTTGCATTTGATCAAAGTAGAACCCATTTCCTGGTTATTTGCAGGTTTGATTAGTCAGATGTGGCAGATGAAGGTCATGAGGAAAGATGGTTCACGTTTATTTATCGGCTGCATTTGCACTCCCTCCATTTGATCTGTGCAAGCACCGCTGACTTGGAAGCGTGAAAAACAACTAAACATGTACCTTTCTGCCCCCAGAGCTCCCCCAGCATTAACAGCCTAATTCCCTCCAAGAAATGTTCTTTATGATGCACGGATAATCAAAGTTTCATGTATGAAATCTCCCCTCCTGAATCTTTCTGCTCCCCACTTTCATTACCAAAGAGGTCTTTGATAAATCAGGCATCCCCTTGTGTCATGAAAAACCTAAACTGTAGACTCTGGTCGCCTCAGTGTCTTTATCTGTTCATGAAACCACTGGATTCATTTAAATCTGCTGCGACAATGAGCCGTTGATCCGTTAAATAATAAACGCCATTCTATCTTCCTTGCCTCATGGGCTCCTCGCCTCGATCTCAGCCTCCAAGCAGCTAAACATGTTCCAGGCCATCCGAACCAGCTCACCGAATCCCCATCTCGGTTCCAATAGTTCCAATCATTGGCACCGGAGGCTGAAACAGCCCTGACTCCGAACCCTTCACACGGCTCACTAATAATCTCCCCTGGGCTCGGCTCGGCACCCTTCTCTCAATGTTCTCTTGGGTTGTCCGTTCTGAACTCTGCGAACACAGTCTGGAAGGTTACAATAAGAGCATAAATATAATTTATAGAAGACTCTTTGAGAAGTGTAGAATACATACTGAAGAATACATTTACTCTGAAGTTAACCACAAGTCTATTTTGCTTTTCCCCATCAGCAGCTAAACACAGTTAAGGAAACACCTATTCCTTCCTCTGTTTCTTTTTCTTTTAAACTCCATCTTTAGCATTGTATTACTGTGGTAGGTTTCTCCTGCTGTAATTCTTTAAGTTTGTTTCGTTTTCTGAGTGTAACTTTGTGTTTGTTTGTCGCAGTTTTCCTCGTTTATGTAAATGGCGGATGGCATCCAACGTTGGCGTTGAGCGTCCCCTGCTGTACTGGAGTATACTTTTCTTTTATTTAATATTACGGGATATTTTGAAGAGAGATAAATAAAATATATACTCTTTCCATATGAAATAATCGGACAGAAGAAATTTATTTTTTTCCCTCAACCAAGTAGAAGATATTAATTTTAAAAGTGTTTATAGGTACCGCCCATAGACTGTTCAGGAAGCAAATATGGACGACGTGACACTGCAGGGGCAGTTCCGGCAAGATGGCGCACTGAGTAGTAACACTATTACGTGCTCTTGTACTTAATCCCGTATTTGTTTGGTTTGACTACTAATAGACTATTCTCACCTCTTAAATTTGTAAAATAAACATACTCTCCAGTCTTTGAAACCATGAGTGATGTAGAAGACCATTCATATTCTATGGACATAACAAAAGAATCAAGCAAAAGAGAACGAGGTACTGAATCTGATCCACCCACACCATGCAAACCTCAAAAAGGTAAAAAAATCCAAAATACAGACAGAGAGCGTGGTGGTTAATGAAGTATCCAACTTGATAATATTGGACGCAATCAATTCTCTTGGAACCAAGGTCGATGCTCAACACGAGGAAATTAGCTCGCAAATGAAACAACACAGTGCGATGATTACTAGCGTCGCCAAATCCATTCAAATTCACGCACAGGAGTTAAAAGAATGCAAAGACAAAATCAAAACAATGGAAAAACAAATTGAAACACTCACTAAAGTTAACAATGATCTGAAAGTTCGTGTGTTGGAAGAGGAACGGTACAAAAGAAGGTGGTGTCTTCGTATAAAAGGTCTGAAGGAAAACCCCAGTGAACGTATAAGGGAAGATGTGATTCAACTTCTTGGCAGAATAACGCCCGAGTTTGCTGCTTCTATGTCGGAGGCGGTGGATGTTGTGCACAGGGTGGGAAGGAGAGAAGCCAGTCGTCCAAGAGAAGTGATCATTCTCTTCACCCGCAGGATGGTCCGGGATGAAACATGGAAAAGAACCAAGGCATCGTCGATATGCAAGGAAGCTGGTATCCGCTTTGCAGAGGACTTAACGAAGGAAGATAGACTTTTAAGACGTGAGTTATGGCCAAGAATCGAACAAGCAAGGAAGGAAGGCAAAGCGGCTGGATTTAGAGGTCCATTTGGTTACATTGATGGTAAACGAATTACCTGAGAGATATTGACTGTTTTGATTTGAGGTGAGATGGTCAGATATAAGATACGGGATCTTATTTGTTTTCTATCTTTCAAACGCATTTAGTCTGAGAAGAGTCAGACAGCACTTTTATTGTGGTTTATTTTATTCTATAGTATAGTTTATTGTTGTTCACTTGTTCATGTTCACGTTAAAATCTAACATCTCATTTTCATCTTTGAATTGTAGGGGTTTAAAAGACTCTGTTAAGAGGAAGGCAATTTTTTTATTTTGTAAATCTCAAAAATCAAACTGTGTATTTTTACAAGAAACTCACTCGGAACAAACAGATGTTTTTTGGAAAAAACAATGGGGAGATAACATGTTATTTAGTCATGGATCCAATCGATCTGCAGGTGTCGCTGTTTGCATGAATAACTGCCCTGGTAAAATTATCACTCACATGGCTGATGTGGAGGGTCACTGGCTCGCAGTAGTCTTGCACTTTGACGGAAAATTTTTTATTTTGATCAATGTGTATGGATATAACGTTCGCTCACAGAATAGGGATCTTTTGGAAACAGTAACAGACGTCATGAATAACCTCAAAACTAGGTATCCTACAGACTATATTTTAATTGAGGGCGATTTCAACATGACACCAGATGAATATATGGACAGATATCCTTCTACTTTTGAGAGGTTTCATATAAATCACATCGTTCAAGACTTCTGTTTATCAAATTCGTTGACTGATATATGGAGGAATTGCAACCCCACAGTTAGGCAATTTTCATGGTTCAAACCAAATGGCACTTCAAAATCCAGAATTGATTACTGGCTAGGATCGAATACTCTGTTAAGTTATGTAACTAAATGTAATATTTCAGGAGCCCCCTTAACTGATCATAGTGTAATTAGCTTAACTTTAGATCAAAATGAAAATTCATTTAAATCTAAAGGATATTGGAAATTTAATGCAGACTTGCTACAGCACAATGACTTCTGTGTTTATATAAAAAAAATAATAGCTGAATTTAAAGTAAAAAAAATGCAAAGTGGTATTAAGTGGGAATATTTAAAACATAGGTTAAGAGAGTATTCTATCACATTTAGCTAAACTTTGATAAAAAAGAAACGGGAAAAGGAACTTAAATTGATTCAAGAGATCAATAAATATTGCTGTCAACCTAATATGTCTGATGAGGAGAAACAGAAACTTGCCAAGCTTCATTCTACTTTAGACGAATTCTACATAAAGGCAAAAGGTGCGTATGTGAGGTCCAGGGCCAAGTGGTTGGAAGAGGGGGAAAAAAATAGTTCATATTTTATTAATCTGGAAAAAAGACGTCAAGAACGTAATTCGATCAATAGTTTAATTGTAAATCAAGTAGAACATTCAGATCATAAAACAATAGCACAGGAGGTATTTAAATATTACTCTAAATTATATTCGTCATCATTCTCCTCTAGTAACTCTAATTCCTTTTTTCAGTTGATAAAAGATCACATCCCTGTGATTGATAGTGTATATAAAACAGTTTGTGAAGCAGACATAAATATACAAGAACTTGATGCAGCTGTCAAAGAAAGTAAATCTGGTAAATCACCAGGCCCAGATGGTTTAACCATAGACTTTTATACATTTTTTGGGAGGATCTAAAATGTATTTTGTTGGAAGCTTTACAGGAGTGTATAAGGAACAATGAACTTTTACCAACTATGAAACAGGGCCTTATAATTTTGTTACCAAAACCAGGCAAAGACAATAGATCATTAGACAATTTACGCCCCATAACACTTCTACATACAGATTATAAAATATTTACAAAGACTCTGGCTTCCAGACTGAAAACAGGAATAACTCAAATCATTAGTGAGACCCAGTCAGGATTTATAAAGGGTAGATCAATCCATAATAATATTAGATTAGTTTTGGATTTAATTGATTATAGTCATTTAGTAGAAGAAGATGGGTTTATTTTATTCTTGGATTTCTATAAGGCCTTTGACATGGTGGAACACTCTTTTATTTTTCAAACTCTCGATCACTTTGGTTTTGGTCCAAAATTTATAAATATTATAAGAATGCTCTATAAGGATATTAATAGCTCTGTAGCTCTTACTCGTGGCACGTGTTCAAGATTCCCGGTTAACAGAGGGATAAGACAAGGGTGTGGTTGCTCACCTCTACTGTTTATCATGGTCGCAGAATTGTTATCTATTTTAATCAAAATAGGAAACATATCAGGTATCAATATAGGAGGGAAGAAATTTATTATTAGTCAATTTGCTGATGATACAACCCTTTTTCTAAGTAATGAACAGCAAATACCCTTAGCACTCCAGTCAATAACATCTTTTTCTAAAGCTTCAGGTCTATGGCTGAATATGTCGAAATGCGAGCTTTTGGCCATCCATGATCAACCTACTACGACACTACATAACATCCCAATAAAAAAAGAAATTAATTACTTGGGTATCTGGTTAACTAAGAAAAAAGACAATTTAGAAAGCTTAAATGTGGATAAAAGTCTTGAGAAAAGTAGACTGATAATGAACACTTGGCTACAAAGAGACATAACAATCTTTGGAAGAATTTTGTTAACGAAAATTGAAAGTCTTTCTAGATTCATTTATCCATGCTATTCTTTAGCAGTGTCTGCAAAAAAGATAAAGGCAATAAACAAATTAAACTTTGATTTTATTTGGAAAATGAAAAGTCATTACATACGTAAAAGTGATATGGTTAAAGAATATAAAGAGGGAGGCCTTAAAACAATTGACTTTGATATTATGAATGGGGCCATTAAACTTAAATGGTTACAGTCTTTCGTAAACAACGAGTCGTCATTTTGGTTTCAGATTCCTTCAGTTATATTCAAAAAATTTGATGGTATTAACTTTTTATTACTTTTTATTGATTTTGAACTGTCTAAACTCCCCATAAAACTTTCAGATTTTCATCAACAAGTTCTTTTATATTGGAAAATGATTTTCAAACACAATTTCAGCCCGCAGAACATGTCAATCTGGAACAACAGATG
>SRMA01026912.1:0-21081 GCA_007224835.1 Danionella cerebrum
GTACAATAACATTAGCTACCTACTTAGTTTAAAATGAATGAAATATAGTTTGCACAATTTAACTGTACACAGACGTCCGCACGAGTTTTTTATTTTCTGAGAACAGGGCCAACACAAATTTACAGAGGTAAATAAAAACCTCAAGGGGCCAACACTTTATCGCCGGTAGCGGGAGATATCAGTTATCTCCGGACTCAATTTAAACTTTCTCAGTATCCAAACTTACACCATTACAGCGGGAGTAACACTCCAAAATATTCTAAACTAGCCCTAGTTTGCCAAACCTTCTCGCAGTAGCGGGAGTTTCTCTTCGACTCCAAACGGTAGTTTAAAATAATCAATTGGGACATTCAGTCTCTAAGAGTGGACCAGTCTCCAAGGAATTTCACCTCGCTTTTTGGTCTCTCATCAGAAACACAGGATGCGACACCTAGTCCAAAACCCTAAATTTTCCATATTCTTCCTTATTTCCTTGTTTACTCGTGTTTTGTATTGCGCATTAAAGGGAACATAAAACCCAGTGCTTTAAGTGGACCTAAGGAAATGGCAGTACTCCCCTTACGAGTCATATATACATTATCTACATTGTTAATCAAAACGTCAGCAATTTTTATTCCTCATGCACGTCACTCAAGAGTGATCGCGGGTATAGCTCAACATGCTTCAGACATGAATTTAGATCGTCTGAAACGCAGCAGCCGTTTCCATCTGGTTCGAACCAGAGCGCTAAACACACAGAGCAATGACTGTCCTCTTCTCATCTTCCTCCACCCCCAGCTATTTCGAGCAGTAAAACCTCGGTCCCCCAGATACGGTCTTCAAAACTCTGCGGGAACCTAAAGCCCGTCCATTGACGCCCGCGCATGCGCTGCCAGATTGGGAATCTGTTTGGATCAGATTGGGAAATGTAGTCCGCGGATCCGAGAATCATGGGAAATCGAGTTCTACAGCCTCCATGTGCTTAATGGCGGCACGAGCACAGAGCGAGCTAAAGTTACCGATAGAAGACGGATTTAAGAGAAAGAGCTTCGCGTGTCCCACCCGGGCTGAAAACGGATATAAATATTATACAGAGTGCAAATATTTAAGAGACCAATAAAATCTGAATTAAGTCATGAGTGAGTTTTGTAACTTTACAGGCAAATGGATTCGTCCAATTCACAGAAAGGTTATACATGATACACGTAGCGAATTACAACCGGTACAAACGTTATAAACCAATACCTACAGATCCACTCAAAGCACTGTTTAACACTATTTACAGCCGGCATGACGTGTTATTCAAGAACTCAATTCGCACGGCTCAGACTCACACGGCGGAGATCACAAATTTAGATTAGCCAAAAATGCAGAGCTTTTGATTAACATGGTGTCTGCATACCTTTGAAATTTTCAGCGCTGAATGAACGCCGCGTGGGTCTGTGCCATGGCCTCTCCAGTCTCCAACACAAGGCGCGTGAACATTTAGAAACGTCGGGGTCACCATCTGAAGGGAATATATAATAATATATTCCAGAGAAGACAGGAGAGGGCTTGAAGTCCAAATATTTACTATGAGTTTCATGAATAACACGTTACAGATATATCTGGGTGAACTAACTGCATTACACATCAGCAAATTGTGTCAAGCTCCCGTCGCAATGCGTTAGCTTTTCACACCCCTCCCTTGTGGCCTGGCCTTATATATGTTCTTAAAAATGCAAATTAGTTGGGGCGTGGTTCCATTTGCGTCGGGCCTTTTGGACGTGAGCCGTTCACTTCCTGTAATGGTGGACTGTCTTAATCCTCTGCACAGAGAAAAAAGCACTCGGGGTGATAACACAGGTCTATAAAAATATCCTATTGATTAAATTCAAGTAACAAAAGAAATACACAATTATCACTCATTTATTTTTCAGTTTAATATTACACTTCATACTCAAATGATTATAACATAATACACCACATAGTTAAAGAAAATGAAACTGTTGGGAGATACCTAAATTATCCTTGTAAAGGTACTTTAGGGAAAGTATGCAGACCCGACCCGAACAACAACATTCACCAGATTAATTTGATTTCATAGTGCACAGCTAGACTTTCATCATCCCCAACCCTAAGCCGCATGCAGCCATAAAGAGAATGGAAAATTAGTAAAAGTTCCAGAGCCTGCGTGACCACCAACCAAACCAGTAACTTGTACAAACTCCTGATAGTGCAGCAGCTCTGGAGCAATTACTCAGAACTTTACAAGCTTTCTGACAGCGAAGCAAAACAGTCAACAAGAAGAGACAAATCCACTTCATGCTCAGACAAAAAGCATGTCCTCTGGACACAGACGCTCTCGTATGATCTGATATTTCCGGAACAATGACAAATGAAGAACTGTGTGTGGCTGAGGGTCTTTTGTTAGGACATGTTGAAATCAAGTCAGAAAATAAGCCTGTCTTCGAGAAGCATCCCTCAAACACTTGAGGCAACAACAAAGTCTCGAGGATTGCTCTGTGAGAGTCAAAGGCTGGTTGTGAGATATTTGGCTGCTAAATATCTGGTATTTTCACCGGCTGAATGTGTTCTGGATGAAAAGAACGCCTATGATTACCTGCAACTAATGCAAGAGCCACATGATGTTGGGACGTGACGTTGCAGAGGAGATACAAAAGTACACATCACGACACAGTAACACAAAATTTCAAGCAAAGTGGACATGAGGTTCTTCAGCGAGGCAAAAGTTACAGGCACCTTAGGGTCCTGAAACCAGGAACAGCTATCTGAAGACGGCGCAGAGGAGCACTTGTGTTGCCTTTTGCATAAAAACATCTGATAAAACACAGCTGGCAAACAGTGACATTTTTGTTTATTGTTCTTTTTCCATGTTTGTTGTTTACGTCAGCAAAAAGTTGACTTGCTGATTGGATGTTTACACAATGGAGCGGTTTCTTTTCCTGATATCTGCCTTTTCACATGTGCAACTAATAACACATTCAGGAGTTATTCAAATGAGAAACCTAGAAACTGTGGTTCAAAAGAGCTTATTGAACTGAGGAGGGTGTACCAAACGGTTAAGTATAAAACCGAGTATTGTATAGACAGAAAAATATACAATGGTTTCACTTGAAAAGGGGCTCAATTTGGACCTAAGAGAATTCCTAAAACTTACACGCTCTCATTTTTAAATATAATTCAAGTCTCGTGTTTTGGTCTGGCGCATGTGATCTTGTGTTGTTTTCAAATCATTTCTCATTAGTGTTTGGCTGCGAGACACAGTTCTGTCTACAGTCATGCATCGGTCACTAATCTGTTGTGCTGAGTGAATTCAGCCGCGACTGGATGCTGCCTCAGACAGTCGTGAAGTGTGACTAGATCTGTGACACAACTGCTCTGATAATCATACAGTCTGAACCCAGATTTACCTGCTGTTTTGATGTTCAAATTTCAAAATGGCCATTAAAACTGAAACCACAATGGTCACACACAGACTAATCGATAATGACATTTGTTGTATATTGTTGATTATTATTATTGATAATGTAGTATTGCAATCCTACTTAATGTTAAAATCCAAAATGGAATAAATGTCGATTTGTCGCCAAAATAAGGTTCACTTTTAACCTCCATTCAAAGTTGGCGGTGTCAAAACTTGATCTTGTTAATAAGATTAAATACGGTGAAAGCTGTCAGAGTAAAAAACACTGTAAAACAGGTAAAAAATAGCATCTTGTAAAAATGACTTGTTCACTGGTTTGTGACTGGTTTGTCAATTACAGTTACATCACACCAGGAGACGGCCAATAGAAAAAGCACCAGAGATCAACATCAGAAAAATTCAAGAATGCTGTTAGATTTTAGGCTTTTATTAAAATGAGAAGACTGTTCTATAACGTTTGTTCAGTTCTGACAATTCTTCTACCACATGGATTGCTTGTTTTTCTTCACAACCAAGCTGATCTATTCGATCTCGTTTTGCTCCCGAAATGATCTCTTTACATTATGTCTGTATAATTATAATTAAAAAAAATATTCTGATACGAAGCAAAGCCAAAGGGGATCTTTGAAACTCGACAACCTTGCAACAAAATATGAATGAAGCCTTTGCAGAACCAAATACCCCTTGGTTAACCCTTTATCACCTGCCATAGAACCAAGTCCGCCAGAGAATATTTTACATGTTTACCTGCTGTGGTGCCATTTTAATTTGCCATACATCAATACAACCCTTGTATCCTAGATTTTAATAATATTAAAACGAGTTAGTCCAATAGTAACTGTGTTTTAATAACTTTGACTAAGTGTCAAAACCACACAAAAACACAAAAAAATGGAAACTATTTTTTTTCTCCACATATATTTTTGTAAATACAGACATATCATAGCTTTATCCCTCAACATTGTAAAAAAGTTGCACAAAATGCTTTTGAACCACAGTAAATTTATTTTGAATAAATTCATTGCTTAGTTTTTGAGATACACTCAAATTGATAAAGAAAGACTTTATAAACTATTTACAACTGTGCAATCAAATGTTTCTAAGATACTTTTGATCATAGATAGCTTTGTATTAGGTAATTCTAATTAATATACAGTGCAATAAAAAACAAAAATGAAATTTTTACTGTGGTAAAACTTCAGAACAGGAGAACACAACATACAAAATGAGGCATATAATATATATATATATATATATGTAAAATAAAATCCAAAACTAGCTACTACACAAACTATTCACAGTGCGTCAGTATTGTACTGCCTACAGAGAGCTGTGATTGGACGTGTTACAGTTCCTGTTCACAATAACTCAGAGGCACTTCACACGTCATACACTTTCTGCGCCCCGTGCTGCTTTATTGAGCCTGATGCCCCTCACAGATGGCAAAGGGATGTTATGAGATTTAGAAACTGATTGAGCGAGTCCAAGCCAAAATCTTTTGACGTGGTAAAAGTCCCAGGAAGATGACGTCACAAAGGTAATATTATGGGAATTTATAACTTTTACAATGTGAAGAGGAAATATCCTTCATCTAAAGTTTTTATCCTTCATGTGGGTTTTCTATACACCCACTCGTGAAAAAAACAGCTCTATGTTTCATATGTCATATGTAAGTCTAACTCTTTCTGTGTGTGATGCACAAAGAGTTTTTGCTCTATCTTATGTGGTTATAATTGTGATATCCAAATGGGTTGCTGGTGCTACCATAGGTCTTAAAGGGTTAATGGGCAATAACAAATTGTATTCCAGTATCAGAGAACATTCCATTGCAGTATATGCAGAGGACAGGTTAGGACAGGAAACTGAGATTAACCGAGGCCCAGGGCTGCAAAGCTGTGAATATTACAGTACCGCATAAATGTCCCAGCCAGAATCAGAAGAGAGCATTCAAATCAAACAGCTCTGGTTTTCTGTTGGGAGACGTATAGAGGGGTACAGACGTATAGAGGGGTATATTGTCTACGAATTAGAGTGTAACACAGGGATATTGATGGGCATACAGTTGCACCAACACCATCTTTTTGTAAACAGAAAACCAGTCTGTACTGAATGTATGAATCTTTTTTAGATTTCCTCAACAGGATTAATGGAGCAATAGCTTCTCTAGGCAAATAAAAACAATCAGCCATTAACTTTTCAAATTAAATTTAGAGTTCCCCTGATATTGGTGTCTTTTTAGCTAGCCTACCCACATTGTACACATTTGTCTCGGTATAAAGTTCTACGAGGTTACTTTTAAGCATCAAACTGTACCACCTGCTCTCCATCTCAGCAAATGCTCCATGACCTCACTGTGACTGACTAAGTACCTCAGTACCTCGGTACCTTACCTTACAATTTCTGATTTCGCACGCTGGACATGAACATGCTCAGATACAACGATGCCTGTGATGCACCAATGGCTAAAGTAGGTACTTTAACAAAGACCATTGTCCCTTGAACAACAGTCATAGCGTAATCTGAAGGATGTATATGGGATTATGTAATTAGACATCCACCAACAGCACAAAATAAAAAATACTCATTTCATATCTGCACAAGGATTTAATTTCATTGAAACAATAGCTTCAGGGAGGTAATTAGCCCTAAGATCAAACACTTATTGCTGTAACATTCTTCAAGTGAATTGAAAAGAAACTAACTTTATGTTGTCCCCTAGTTTGTGTATCCAAAAAAGCCCAAACCATATCTAAAAAAAAAAACACAGCCTATTTTTTTGACAATTACAGCTCTATCTATAAACAAGCATTTGAGTCTACAACGAGTTTCATGGACCTCTAGGGCTGGTCATGAGGAATTGGCAGAGGTTAGGGAAGACACAATCCCTCCTCTGTCCACTGTGCTGCAGGTCTTTGAAGCTCTACCTGCTACCAAGAAAGAAATCAGTTTTGAAATAGATCTCACACTACTTTGACATTCTTCCCAAGCATTGCCATTATAAACAAATAACTACATTTATGAAAAAAAGTAAGTGACCCCCTGCACCAGAACCTGATGTTTCCATTAAGCACCATCTAAGCATAGTATTTGCATGTTTCAAAGAAATAAAGATTTTTTAACACCTTGCAGTGGCACTTCAAATAAGGATCTTAGTTCTAGATTTATCCACAACATTCCTCTGCATATTCCATCCAATTAGAAGCAGCACTGGGCAGCATGGTCGTGCAGTGGGTAGCACTGTGGCTTTCCAGTTAGAAGGTTGGTACTTCAAGGCTCACTGGAGTTTGCATGTTCTCCCCGTGCTTGGGTGGGTTTCCTCTGGGTACTCCGTTTTCCCTCAAAATCCCCAAAACATGCGGTTAGGTTAATTGAATAATTTAAATTACCATTAGGGGTGAATGTGTGAGTGAATGTTGCGCTGCGATTGACTGGCAACCTGTCCAGGGTGTACCCCCGTGACCCCAAAAAGGGAATAAGCAGGTTGGAAAATGAATAAGTGAATTCTATGAATGCCCATTATTTACAGGTTCATTCAATCCGTACATTGAATTAAAACCACAGTACGTACTGAACCATGACCTTTGTGTACGATTGCATACCGCATCCTTAGAACAGTGTTTAGTTGTTCTGTATAATCGCTTGTCAGTAGACACAATACATGATCCTGGCAGAATCAAAATTAATGTCACTCACTTCTCCGAGAAATCTGTTTAAGGTAAACCAACCAAACTTCTCGATTCTAGTCTTTTCAAGGGATTCTACTAAACTGTTCCAAACACACGTTTAGCCAACGTTCTGTGACGTCTGAGGTTGAAGCTAGGCTAGGCCAGGATTTGATCGTTAGCATTTTGAAGCTTCTCAAACTCCCACAGATGAATGAATGAAAAGAACCATGGCTTCCATCAGATGCTTTATACCTACAGTTAGCAGCTCTGTGAGGGGCAGAGAGCGCCTGCAGCCGGGTGCTTTTTCATTCACAGCACCAGATCATTTTAAGAAACCCACACTTTTTAAAAGCTTTTTTAGGCATTGTGGTCCTGCAGACACCATTTCTTAGTCAGGGTATGTTCTACACATTGCAAAGCATAATATGGTTCAGTTTAAAAAAGAACTGATTAAATATGTTCATATCTGACCCAAGTCCATATCATTACCCAAAGAAACATGTTTAGTTAATTACTACATTATTCTGCAGCACTCCAGTGCCGCATTAGATGAAATAAGCCTCCCAGGAAACATCAAGAGTGGGTCAGACAGTCAACTGACCACCCGCAGTGAGATCCTTAGCAGTTGCACCATTTACCCACCAACACCCACATCAACCACGATTCCCAGAACTCAGCCAGTGCCTTGTTCAGCAACCCCTGTCCAGAATCGTCTTCATTTCTCTGGATGTCAGACTGGATGTGATGTGTCCTGGCAGCCCTGCACTGACCAGACAAAAGACGGGGCTCCAAAGAGTCCCCCTCACACCAGCCTGGGCTTTCATTCACTCACATTCCAGAACTATCACCATGGAAACACAGCCAACACAACTCCCAGCAGTTCCCCTCAAAGTCAAAGGCGGCCCAAATACTAATTTGTCTCTCCGACAAGCAAAACCGTCAGTGTGATACCACTATTATTTGAAGAAGCTCATAAAAGAGCAACCTCCCTTTCAATATAATGCAAACAGACTTGGGCATGCAAAAGAGCATTACACTTCCACAACCAAAAGCACCAAAAACATACTGAGGCCATCATCGACAGCCCAGCACAAGCAAGGTTTACCAACTTCAACATAAGGTCAGTGTATTTTACAGCAGGCCCCAGCAACCCACGCGTCATCTTTCCTTTTCCATGTCTAATTGGTTTCCAAATAGAGTTTGAAGTGGAGTACACTGGGGTTCTGTGTAGTCCTGTGATGTGTCTCCATATGCTCATGATTTGTTGCACATTGAGGGTGATGTTTTAGATTTGTTTTCATGCTGAGTTTAGTTGTGTGTGCAGTGCTTGGCAGAAGCGTGTCCTGCCTCTCGATGGCATGAGATTGTGACATCAGCATCAATATACTGTATCCCTACAGTGCAGTCACCTTTACAAAGCTGTGCAAGCTGACTCAGGACTCTGATGATGACGCAGCTCTCTCAGCATTCACTCAGTTGAAAATCAGTTCAATACTCCAAAAATACTTAGTTACATTCAACTTTATAGCTTGAGCATTATACACTGACAAATTTTCAGATTTGTTGGCCATTTTAGAGGACATGTGAATGAAACACAAAGGCATTTTTCCCACTAACGGTAAATTCAGATATGGGTGAAGCCTTTTATTGTCAAACAATTGTGTTTACTCTTTTTAAATTCATAACGACAGCAGAAACTTTCCAAACGACTCTGATCAAAAGTTTACAAATACTGGTAAAATACTTTTGACCTGATAAATTTTGACACAAAAAGATGCATTTGGAGAGGAGTCAACAAGCCTCATTTGCACTCATCAGCCCAGAAGCTACGCATGGGACGCTACTGGACTTTTCAACACAACAACGAACACAAAGCCAAGGCCACTTGATATTGGTTCCACCATCGGTTCTGGAGTGACCATTCCGCCTCCTGACCTCAATATCATTGAACAACTCAAACATACATGTCATGCAAGACAGCCCAATAATTTACAAGAGTGGTAGCCTTTCACCGAGAAGAATGGGCTGCTTAACCAACAGAGAAGATAAAGAACCTCATCGACAACTACCTCAAGAAATTGCAGGCTGTCATTGAAGTTTTAAAGATAAAGGTGGGAATTCAAAATATTAAGTAATTGTAAAATAATGACGTTTGTCATTTTCAAAAGGTTCTGTTATGTATTAAAAAGAGTGAACACAGTTGTTTGAAGATAAACGGCTTCAACGAACAACTACCGTATTTTTCGCCGTATAAGACGCACTTTTCTTCCCCAAAACTGAGGGAGAAAAGTTGGTGCATCTTATACGGCGAATGCAGAGCGGAGCGGAGGGCGGTCAGGGCCATAGGAGAGGCGTAAGAGAGGCCGCAGCTTTGGCCTAACTCCTGTTATGGTAAAAAATATACCTTCTCAATTGATAATAATCACTGGAGACCGTTTGAGAGAGAACACAGCAATGCGGCTATTTATTGTAAAGATTTAGCAGTCTCAACGCATTTCCTACACATGTGTTATCCGCATTGGAAAAGAACCTCGAGCCTCTCAAAGTAAGCGCCGGAAGAAGGGCGGGACTGAAATATGACGTGTCTCTTAAAAGTTTCTCAAATTACATTTCTTTAAATGACCACTAGATGGTAGTATTATATATGAAAATTCCTATCACACTCCGGAGCCGTCGGTGCGCGTTGACGTCATCGCCCATCTCTGCTCGTCGATCCTACCATAGCGCGGATCGTAAGGACCAGGTATGAAACATTACAGCCTTTTTTGTTACTTTTACTGTTTACTGACTGTTCATGTTACATATTTGGCATATAATTGTTCTTAAACTGCTGTTAACTTTTACACAGTTGATATAAAATATTTTACTACAGTATTTGGTTCAGAATCTTTTTTTTCTAGATCTTCCTCATTTAAAATTGGGTGCGTCTTATATGCCGGTGCGTCTTATACGGTGAAAAAATAGGGTAACTAACTACAAGTGGGAAAAAGTTTTTTGTGTCATCATTCATCTTTTCTAAAAAGTTTGCCATGGTATGTGCGATGTAAACTTGTGAGCAAAACTCTTTTACGCAATATGCTTGAAAATTTTCATTTCAATTGGTCATTTTACAAGTAGCTCACAGGCCAAAAAAGTGTGGGGACACCTGCTTTAGATTCTTAGCCTCCAGATTAAACCATTTATACAAACAGTTTAAATACAGTAAGGGCAGATAAGAAACACCGTGAATCTACACATATCGATATTAAAGATTTAAAGCTGCAGACTTCACAAGTTTCAGTTGAGAGGTCACCCGGAGCCTCACCCTCCACACAAATGTACCTAAAACATAAGCATCGATACGTGATACAGGTCCCTGCATGACGGGTTTAGAGCACTGGGAGATGTCAACCACAGCCTTTAAAACTTCTTTCCTGTTTGCTACACCTGTGAGCAAGTTTTCACTGGATGGATGTTAAATAACCGGAAACCATGGCAACAGTACAAAACAAATGAACGTTGCATGAATCGGGATTCACTGTACAAACACCAAATGACAGAATGTTGAATGAACAATAGTTTATCCCAGTTTATTTACTACTCTTGATTGGGCTATGTTGAAGATATAATATAACAATATAAGAAACAATATAAAAACTTAAGAAAACTAAAAATGTATAATTCAGGTAATAGTACAGAGCAAATGTGAGTATGCAAAGAAAATCTTGCATCTATTTAGCAAATAATACGAGGTAGTTGCTGCTCATATTGACCACCCCCACAGTAGACAAAATTGCCTGGGTTCTCAGGCATTTCGCCTCTTTCATGCACCCGCCGGTGCTCCAGTGGGAAGAAACCCAGAAATAGTGTAAAGAAATTCTAGAAAAGGGCTTTCTTAAGGCCTTACACACCTATACATCTGCAGCGGCTGATCACCTGTCTGTGTCAATTCTCTTGCGTTTAAAAGTGAGTGCACAGACCCTCTCCTGAATACTAGATGGCGCTTCAGTGAAGAGAAGAAGCTGCTGCTGCTGTAGGTGAGGGGCCTAAGCTAAAACAAGATTCAAGTCCTGAGTGATAAAGGCATGGGTTAAATTACGATTTGTTGAAGTTTAATTGCCATATATTTACATGTTACTAGTAAACTATGAAAAGTTGCTTCATTTAGTGAATGAAAAAAAAACAAATACATAGAACCAGGATCACTACCGTTAGCTAAGCTAGCGTAGCCAATGGAGTTCAGTCATGAGAAACAGTGAGCAAGTGCCCAATGCGTGTACACACAGAGATCCGTGCGCACACAAACTTGAGATTGGGAATATTTATGACAACAAAAACAAAAGGAGCCGTAATCCATCGACATACTTCTCTGTTCCCGTCTTCAAGGAACAGGGGGTTATGCAACTAACGTTTCTACTGTTTTACACACACTAGGTGAAGTGGAAGTTGTATACAATACAACACACATGCAGATATTTCTACAGTATTTTAAAAGGCCCAACTCATCAACTAAAATTCAACCACTGCAAAGTCTTACCCATCTGGATCCTGATAGTTGATGTTCAGCCTCTTTGTGGAGCCCAATAACTCTGCAAAACAAGAGAGTAGAAACAGTCCGCGGTGAGATAATTTACAGTAAGAGGAATCTCTGCCTCATTCAGTAGATATCATGCATCTGAAGATAAAACAGGCTTTTGTGTCTGAACAGAGTACAACCTTTATGTAGGTTGAGTGTGTATTCAAGGATATTCACCAAGATAAACATATTGCTGCAATGGGATTGGCTACTGAAGTGAAAAAATAACCAGCAGACAGCTTTTTATGGAAAAATACTGGGCAATCATTTACACATTGATAACAATACAATTTAATATGAATTCTATACAAAAAGGTGAAATTTTCAAATAGGAAAAAAATTGTGTCGCAATGGGGGGGGTTCTGGTTCTTATTAAAAACACAGCAGGCAGCCATTTCCAACCAAACTGTAATATTCCGTTCATTGACAATAGGAATAAAAGAGCTTTTAATTTGTAAGACATCAAGATCACACAGGTCTGACACCGTCATTTCCTATGGATAACAAAAGACCCTTCAGTGATCTCTGACCTCAGCCTGACCTCAGTGGTCTGCTAAACTAGCCTGAGGATGGACAATAACAGACAACTCAATAGCAACCTCTGAGTCTTTGATCTTAAATGCTTGAGCGCCTTAAATGCTGTCAATGCACAACATAGGCTGGGTTGAAAGACTGATGTTCCAGTCAATGAACAGTGAAAGTGCTTTTTAAACTATGTAAGTAAAACCAAGCCATGTGGTTTCCCATCCGAGTTATCACTGTCTAATATTGTGTAATCTATCTAATGGTGGTTTTCCACCATGCTTTGCACTTTTCAAGGTTCTAAAAGCAGTTTGGGTGAGTAAAGGTGATGTTTTTTGTAAGAAAAGCATGACAGAACTTCCTGTTGATCTCTGACTGGTCTATTGTTGAGCTCAGTGATTGGCCTGAAAGAATCAAGTATGTGTATGTGTCATTACAGTGTGCAACAGAAAAAAAAGTACAAAGCCATAGCTTCATGAGAGCAAAACAAAGCGGAGTCATGCTGCTAGTTAAATCGTGTGGAACAGCAGCATGTTATTTTTTCATAACAGTCTGAACGGCTCAGTTCCAATTTTTTCAAAAGCGACCCAGGCTGTGGCCCTGGATCAGATACGTATTCTTTTTTTTCAAGGAGCGCCCTGTGTACACACGATACACAAAGCTCATGGTTCTGTACGTACCTCTGTTTTTAACTATGGTTCAATTCTGACGGCCCAGTCATTTTTAAATCATTCTTTGACTAGATCCCGTGAAGAGGTAAAAAATAAGTGTTTGATAGAGTTCCCTTTATTTTGCTAAATCGAACATCTAAACACATCTTCAAAAATGTATTTTGTGTCTTTCTGAATAACTCGGGTGTGACTGTTAGATTGATTCACTGAGGGTCTCTCTCTTTTGCTGTGTGTGTGTGTGTGCCTCACTCAACACTGGCAGACAGTGATGCTTGGTGATGGCTGGCAAACAGGGCAGATGCTGATCACGCCCCAGCTCATCACAATACCCACCGACACGAGAAGACCGTTTTTCTGTAATTTTATTCTGTAAATGTTCTGTTTGTCTTGGTCTCTTGCATCACAATCTTCTTTGTGCGATTAATCGAAAAGCTATCATAATGGCCATTCAGAATCATTTAAAAATTTTCCAGGTCAATTATTTCGCTTGAGTCACGTGAACACATTGAGTGAATATTTTTTAGGCAATGTGATTTTAACAACTTTAATTTCAGTTGTTAATTTATTAAATGTTCTATAAATAGTCATAGGTAGTAGAGGAGGGTTTCCTTCAATCATTTTAATAATACTTTAATGTACCCTTCTATTTTAAATATCTCAGAGAACTATGAGAGCAAAAATAATAATTGTGATTGAGCTAGAATCTTCAGTTAATCACGATTATAGGTAAAATTTCCCAGCTCTATGTCTTAATATTATTTGACGATAATAAAGTTATCTCCAGATCAGATATATCTTCATCAAAGCCACAAAACCACTAGCAGAGCGCTCACATCAATATTTACATCTTGTTAGGGGCAACCTTCCAAGATGGTGAAAGCCAAATGCGCACACACACGCACACACGTGGTGGGGCAAAAGAAAAGGCACTACCAGTACCATGGAAAGTCTGATTTCATAAAAGAATTCATCGATAAGACCTGCAGTAAGAATGCAGCCTAGGATTAGTGAGCAAGTGTAACAACCTCAGCACTCTGCCTCTGTCTCTGTCTCGGTGATGATGCAGTAATTAGAAAGATGGGCTTTTTGAGTTCGTTTTTACTCGAATGCCCAACACAAGACTTCAATTCTAGGAAACCCCAGAGATATAGCAAAACAACTATTACCTTTTATAAACTCTCAAATGTCATTTTGTAAAATATAAAAGAATACTTGTACACAACATATATCACAAAACACACCAAATACCTATAAGAATGAAATGTTTGACGTCAAACCAAGTAACTTAAATTCAATTTCAAATAATTATATTAAACCCAAGTCAAGAAACTGTTGCAGGCCTGTAGTTGGAGCCATAGACAAACTCTTCACAGCTTCCCGCCGATGAGGTTCTCCAAATGAACACTCACAACGACGTCCAACTACATCACAAAATCCGTTAAGCATCAAAAAGTCCAGCAAAAGTCCCATCCTCCTCAAATAATCCCAGGTGATACTGTATACTCCCAATGCGACACACAAGCAAAGTTCGTTAGTCACATGGTAATTCACAGTGACGCTAACCAAACGCACAGAAAACTCAAACTTTAATGAAACTCAACTCCCGATGGATTCATTCAAGAAACGTTTACACTAACGAATACTTCTCCCACCACATCTTCTTTAAAGTCTTTCAAAATTCTCTCTTCTCCATCTCCATCATACATTCTCTCAATCACTCCGCTGTCTCCCGCCACAACCTCAACAAAATCTCCTCAACATTACTACTCTTTTTTTCTCGAAACCCTGCCTCCCTCTATCCCAGCTACAAACAAAAAATCATCCCGTTCTGACATTGCTGATTCCTCCAATCAAAAATAGCATAAGACCAAAATAAAAAAAAAAACTGTTTACGTCTAATTTTCCAATTAAATACATAAAGCACTTAAAAATAACTAAAAACACTTTAAAGCACTTTATGGCTGTCCCCTATAGAGAGGAAATTCCCTATTAAGCCTTTAGTGTCTGAAGCACTACAATAACTGTTATAGCGGATTGTTGAGTTACACAGGAGCCTGAACATTCAAAAGTTTTTCTAATACATAAATTAACTAAAAAAAAAACTGAAATAAATATGTAAATATACCAGTGATGATCTAATCGAACTGAGTTTAATTGGAAGAATTGGAACAAGTGAACCAGACCACAGTAACCTCAAATAAAAAAGTGTTTGTATTCACAGTTCCATAATGTCAAAGTTCAAGACTGGGTGGGAAGCAGAATATGGCACACAGACACTGGATACACCTCTGATGTGGAGTCACCGTGACGATCCATCGTTCTCTTTATTATGGAGCCGTCACAGCAATGAGTGACCAAAAAACCCTTTGAAGTGGAAACAAGAGGTAGTTAATGGAGGCACTCTTAATGAAACCTTCTCACAGATGCTCACAGTTGTGGATGGAAAACAAATTAACCATTCACAATTTTATTAATTCCTTTGAAGGAGTCAAGTGTGATTCTTTCAATATATTTTATTAAAACCTTATTTCCCTTTAAAATATTCAGCTGCAAAACGCAGCTCCTCCTCTTCGGCTACCATACTGGTAAGAATTAAAATAACTACTCATTTTAAAGTAAAAGAGGTAGAAAGTCTTTTACACCACAAGAATTCCTCTGCCCTCTTCAAACCCTCCTGAGCTGTAAATCTCACTGTTTCTACTGGTTTCTGTGCAGTTCAAAATTTAGACAACCACCGCATATATCCAATGTTCACAATTATATGTTTATCTACAAAATGCAGCCAACGCCTTTCACTACTATAACTGACAATGTGCTGGAGCCAAGCCGTACACAAACACACCCAGAGGAAAAGCATGCCTCATGACTCATGATTATACTCTTTCTGGAAAAAGTCAGCTCTCTGGTCGTCATATAAAATGGCGCTCGTTTTGATGCACAGGTGGTCTAACCAAATGATTCATCTCCCAGTGAACATAAAATTACATTTTAAACAATATTGCTGTGGGGACACATGCTGCCCTTGAATGAAAAACATTGGGGTGATGTTTCACCGGTAGTTTTGCCAGGCATGTTTGGTTATAAAAAAAACATTTTTTTTGTCACCTTAAAAACTGGTTCACTGGTTCAGAGGTACAAATGTACAAGACAAGCTGTCCAGCACAAATCACATCTGGATATACCCATAGTGGGGTGGAAAGAGGGGTGAAGCTCAAAGGGTGTTGGCCCTGATTGCTTCTCCCAAAACATGTTACACAAACACCCCATATGGGGTGGTCACACTACTCCGGAGCGATGCGTAATTTCACTGCATGTCACTGTGTCCCATTTGAGCACGCCCCCCCCCCCCAAACAATAAACAATTCACTATATAACGCATTTAATACTCTCTAATCTCCTTTATAGCAAATCGGACGTCCTAAAAATGTACATTTGCTTCATATTGAGTGATCAAAAAAACGGACCTGACCTCACCAAAGTTGGTGGCTCAAGACACATTGCAAGACCTGATATCACAGGTCAAAGTTCCTCTTAGCTGAACTTGAAGCGAAAACCTGAAATCGCACCATGTAAGCGAGAGCTTCCGCTTTTGTATTGCCCCATGCTATCTAGGGGTGTAACGGTTCACGGGGATGTATTGAACCGTTTCGGTACGCCTTGTTCGGTTCGGTACACTTGCGTACCGTTTCGGTATTCTGTATTTTTATTAAATTATACAAATTTATTATTTGCACGATATTAAGCGCAGCAGAACAATGTTCCTAGGCGAGCCAAATTAAAGATTATGTAAGTTCTTGTTGTTTTGTACCGAACCGAATGAACGAACTGAACTCTCCAAGACAATGTACCGAACCGAATATGATTTTAGCGTACCGTTACACCCCTAATGCTATCCCATTCACGACAATAGAATTTTTCGTAATGTGACTGCCCCAATAGAAGTGCCCTTTAAAGCCTTGATTCCACTTAGTCATTATAAACCAGGATTTTCAAAGGGTACCATGGCCTATGTTTCATTAGATAACGGTTTGAAGGCAAAGCAAAAAAAAAAAAAGTTAACAACTTACAATTTGTCATTGCATTGTTTGACTGTAATAAATGCAGATACCACACATGAACAAAACACTTTGATCCTTGAGCTGAATGTTTGAAGTTCATTTTCTATGCATCAACTCCATCCTGCACAATCAACCCTGAAAAACACCAAATGCTGAAACAATGGTTTAAAGATTGACGACTTTCCTCTTGTGTAATAGTTCCTTAAGATAACTCTTGATTACACGGGAAGCAGGCAAATGGAAGGGTTGGACTGCCAAACATATGGGGCTGTGTTAAATCCTTGAGGCGGAAGAATTTCAGCAGAGAGTCAGAGGTGACAGATTCCGGGAAGTTCACATCTCGGTTCCAGGCCTCTTGACCTAACGCAGACAGTGCTGAGAGTCAATGTGTTTAGAGGGAGGGGAACACACTTCACTTGGTCCCTTTATCAACTCTGTAAATGGGGCTGGCGACAGCTACCACTCTAGTTTCCCCAAAGAACCATATGAAGAACTGAATCTAAGCTGAAAAAACTGACACAAATACTTTCAACTGGGTATGGCTTAGATCTACTCACCACAATTCGTGTGTTTCCACGGACTTCCAGAATTTACTCTTAGTGGGCTTGTTTTAGAAATGTCACTCAAGATCCATGAATCCACCACATCATTCTTGTTCCATGGGCCACCATTATAGTGAATGTGACAGAATGGCAAAACTTTCTGGACACTGTCTTTGGTGATCAGAGTAAAAAAGGTCTACATCTCCTCTTTTGTCCAGTGTCATATCATTTTTCTTTTAAAAAGAAGTACAAACTGATGGTAGAATTGTTTACTGGTTATTATAAAGCTCTGTGGTTGTGTTTTTGTGTCATACATCAAGATTCTTTGAATCATTCATGAATATTTGAGTAATCCTTGAATCTCCTGCAGTAGACATTGTGGAGTGCTAAGAAGCTCTGTTTTGCGAAGCCCCGGCCCTTTTGCGTAGCTCCTCCTCTGTCCCACGTCTGCTGCACCGCTCCTCCCCCTCCAGCTCCGGAAAACACGATTTTAATGTTTTTATTATGAAAATGTAGCGGCGCTCGGAAAATGAAAACAAATGTGGCAGTGCACATGGAGTATGACGCACTGAAGGGGGGCGTGTCGGAAAGAATGAGGGGGCTCTTAAAGAGACAGGTGAATATCAGGGCGTTACGAGCAGCCAAGATGCCAAGTCAAATTTCTATGATGTTGTTTATGACAAATATAGCGATTACAATTGGAGGCACAATTGTACAATTAAAATTGTTACTTGAGTGTGCTATAAAACGACACTATATGCCTCAAAAACATATAATACAACCCCCCCCCCCTTAAAAAAATTGGTTTGATTCTTACTTAAATAAACTCAATTTGTCTAATAGTGACATCAGTTCAGGTAAACCACCTTAAACACGAAACTATTTTTCTGGTTAGTCACAGAGTGTAAACGACACATAGTTTTTCACTGTTCCCGACATGTATTCATCTCATAATTCGAATTATAATTGGATTCAGGCTCATAAATAAGATTGGGTTAATAAAATTGGGTTCAGGTCAGACTAAACTCTTTCGGGTTTTATGCCTGACCACAGCTCTAGTTCACACTGTAACATAACCAGATTCTCAAAGATGTGTGAAGGAGGAAGAAGCACCCGTGCATCATATAAAGTGTTAGATTAAACATTCATTCATTCTGCCGACTGTGTATCGGACAGGTCAAATTACGCTTTTGAGCCACATGTTCCCCCTATTTGTGCCGTGGACTGTGGAAACATTCTACAGATCACCTCTGTAAACCGCCCAGGGAATGCTAACTGAGACCGGAACGATTGATTTCACACTTGCAAAAAAAACATCTTTCACAGGGTCATGAATCCTCACAAATGGTCATGGACCACAGTGTCAAAAAGGAGATCCTTTACCTAAAAAAACAAGCGTGCGTAAAAGTCAAAGCCTCCGAGTATTAAAGAGCAAGAATGCTCAATATATATAGCCACACTCCCACTCTCAGGATGCATATAAATGTGATGCGTGCCTCTATAATAGAACTCTCCTTAGCACTTGCTTGATTTATCTGACAGGAAGCATGAGCTCATAGATTGCTTCACTCAAAGCCTCTTTAAGAACTACCTAGACAGTGCTTTATGTAACAGTCACATCCTGTCATGAAGACTTCCTTCACCTCATCACAGAACATCTGGGCTCTTTTCCACATCAGCAGACAGAAAACTTAAGACCCTTGTGAAGGTAAACGCTTCATCTGGTTCAAACTGTGAAATGACATGACTGAATTCCAAGCTACCATCATGTTTCTATTTCATCCCTATGGCTTATGTAGGTTTTGAAGAGAAAAAAACTAACACACTAGGGGGTGGCAACACAATTCTGCTCCAGGAGGCAAAGACAAACAGATCCCAGTTCTTTCATTGTGTCTCTGGTGGTCTCCTTCGTTTACACATTGTTTTCTCAATAGAAGAATGCACTTCCACTTTTCCAGTTTCTGCCATTCCAAATCAGGGGGGTTGAATCCACACAGGCTGAGTGTAGACGGTAGAATGGGGATGGAGGGTGCGAAAGCAGGTTTGACCTCTGGCAAGATAAGGTGGGGGGGGGTCTGTTGACATTGGCCCCATCGAGAGCAGAAAGGCTTTCAAGGACTTGAGATAGGCCCATTATTGCACTTCCTTCCCAAAACCATTGTTCCAAAAAGTAAGATCACATGAGCTATTGTGTGAGTTTAGTCCTAAAACACATCCAGCCTCCACAAAGATCATGAGAAACCCCCCCGGTGAAGTCACTCAAGACATTTTTTGTTCCAGATAAACATGTGACACTGGAGACAGGTTGGAAAGAACACAGCAAAACAATACGAGATAATAAAAACAATGCACTGAATATATCTCACACATGCGCTGATAGCTGCACACAAAGAGAAAGAAGGAGAAAAGAAGAGACCATAACTGCGCTGACCTACTTTTAAACCCTTCCCCCTGGGTTTGAGCTGTACGTTTTATTCTCCTCCCTCTTAACCAATAAACCCATTTAGCATTACTTTTAAACTAATCAAACACTAAGATAAACTAAATAAATTGAAGCATGATAAAACAAGGTAGATTGTATTATAAATGTTCAGTGTTCAGTCTGACCACTAGGTGGCAGTATATAATAAAGAGATATAGTAACATTAAATGATTTAAGCTTTTTCATTACAAGCAATAACTGTAAATGATGCCTGTTCATGTCAAAGCAGATCAACATTGTAAGGGTGTTCCCGTCGATCGGTTGATATTGGCAATGGGGACATTGATCGGAGGTCCCTCAAAATCAATCATATGAAGTGCAACTCGCAAAACAAACTTTTACTTTGAGGAAAATCACGCATGGATCCACTTTGCACTGTTCCTGATTGCAAATACTTCATTAATGAGTGCCTCTCACAGCCTTATAAAGTAAAGCGTAACCGCAATAACCCAAAACCAAACATGCGAGTCATCAAATCGAATTTCATACCGGATCGGTCGAGGCCCAGGTTAACAACGACCGCCTCCGGTGCTGTTGACTTACAGGGTGCCGGTGGAAATTGGACTACTGTTTGTCGAAAGAAGGAGAGGAGGGAGAAGGATTCGTACACAGAGAGAGAAGAGGAAAGGCAGGAGTATAGATCTGAGAATAGGGACTCTTAACGTTGGTACAATGACAGGGAAGGGTAGGGAGCTGGCGGACATGATGGAGAGAAGGAAGGTAGATATTCTGTGCGTGCAGGAGACCAGGTGGAAGGGTAGCAAAGCGCGTAGTATTGGAGGGGGATACAAACTGTTTTACTATGGTGTGGATAGGAAGAGAAATGGGGTAGGAGTGATCCTGAAGGAGGAGTTTGTGAGGAATGTTTTAGAGGTGAAAAGAGTGTCAGACAGGGTGATCAGTTTGAAGTTAGAAATTGAAGGGGTGATGTTGAATGTAGTGAGTGGTTATGCTCCACCAGTAGGCTGTAGGTTGGAAGAGAAGGAGAGATTTTGGAGTGAGTTAGATGAGGTGATTGAGAGTATTCCCAGAGGAGAGAGAGTAGTAGTGGGAGCAGATTTCAACGGGCATGTTGGCGAGGGCAACAGAGGTGATGAGGAGGTGATGGGCAGGTTCGGTGTTAAGGAAAGGAACCTTGAAGGACAGATGGTGGTGGACTTTGCCAAGAGGATGGAAATGG
>SRMA01026912.1:21449-51014 GCA_007224835.1 Danionella cerebrum
AAGGAAACCTACATCTCAAAGCATCATGACCCCCAGGCATCGATAATGAGCATTAATATTTATGAGTCTAAATAATTTCTGCTATTGTTTTAGCACATATGTCAAAATAGGCAAAAAAGAAGAACCTCATCAATTTTGAATGTTGTATTTACTTTGACCACCCGGCGGCGCTATAACCGCAAGTGTAGATGTGTTCAGACATAGACTGTATAACATAGTTGGTAAAATTGTGACCAATCAATGTGTGACTGTCTTATAACAACTTCCTGTTCATGGAGACATGTAAACCTTTGGCAGACGATGCGTGCACCTCGTAATTTAACTTTCCATGTGCTTTAAGATAAGGCTCAAGCGTGAGCGTGACAAGCAAAAGTGGTAGTTTGTTGAGATTTTTGTCAAAATAGTTGACTTCCTGGTAAGTGTAGAAACTCACTCCAGTTGATTTTTTTGTAGGTTGTGATCTCTTACATAATTGTTCCAAATTTCAAACATGTACTTCAAACTCTCTGAAACAGTGGTAGAAAACTGCAGGAAAAAAGGGATTAGCATACTGTTACGGACTCTGTGGGTTGCTATATAAATGTGTTGAGACATAGACTCTTAACACATTTGGCAAGTTTCCTCCCGATCGTACATTGTGTAGTTATTAGCAACTTCATGGTGAAACACTGAAATTGGGAAGTTTGTCAAGCATTTCTGAGGCCTGCAAGAGTTTGATGGTGATCACATGAAATCTCCAAGAGGATTTCATTAAAGTACAAGGTCTGGAATTTTACTAAATTGTACAATTCAAAATGTGTGACTTCCTATTGGTTTTGGAAACTTAGTCCAGTTAGTTGATTTTCTTTTAGTTGTTCCATTACATAAGTGTTCCACACACTCTGAAATACAGTGGTACCTCGAGATACAAATGCTTCGAGATACGAAATGTTCCGGATACAAACGCCACCCTGGAACAGATTAATTTCGTGAGTTTAGCTCTTTGACTTAAATTTCAGAGTGGAAAAGAGCTTTTCCCCAAAAAAGGTAAATGATCAACTTGTACAACCTTAAAATCTATTTTTTAAACAAGCTTTTCTGGCTTTCTATTCATTCATTCATTCATTCATCATTTTGTTCTAAATAACATTATTACATATTACTAGCATTTGGGTGCTAATGTCCTTGTTCAACCCACTAATGAAATAAACAAGGCTGCAATGTGGCCTTTCAGTTAGAAGGTTGCCGGTCGCTGACCTTCCTGCTGGGAGTTCGGTGTAACAGAACGGGCTGCAAAACAGGCCACAAGTTTGAGACCCCTGGGTTATGGCAAACTAAGACCTCATCCTTGTGTTGTTTACCTCTTTTCCAGCTCCTTTTTTCCAAAACCGAACGAGGTAAAAAATACTGCCAATGCCAAAGATATCCCTTAAGTTTTTTTTTTTCAACAGAGGATCAGTGATGTCCACTTCTGTTTGTCCTTTGCTGCTTCTCAGCTCTACGTGTGGAGGACCAATCTTAGCTGCAGACACAAAATGTTTGTTCAAAAATTGGATGAAATTCCATTTAAATGTAAATACATATATTTAAAGATTCTTCAAACCATCTAATATCCATTAAATGCACCATGGCAGCAGCCTCTCAAGTCAGATCCTTTTCCCTGTGCTGCCAATTTATAATTTAACAATTTCTTGTCATAAATGAAATAGTAAAAGACTTACAACCTTCTGGAAAGAATACACTTTTTTAAATTATCAATTCATTTATGAATTTTAATTAAGCCCCAATTAATTTAGTACACATTTGTTATAAATGTGCTGGGGTATGGCTGGGGAGTGGCTCCCTCTCTGTCCCCTTCTGGTCTCCTGGCCGCCCTCCTCCCCCGACTGGGGGGCTGTGCGCCTGACGGGGTCGCCCCGTACTGCTCCGGGTGCCTATCTGGCTGTGGCCGGGGCTTTCTGTCCTACCGCTGAGGCTGGCCACCGCTCCGGGGCGTTCCTCTCTGGGAGCACCGTGGGTCTCCGGGAGGGTGGGTTTGGCTCTGT
Source organism: Danionella cerebrum (assembly GCA_007224835.1). Lineage (NCBI taxonomy): Eukaryota > Metazoa > Chordata > Actinopteri > Cypriniformes > Danionidae > Danionella > Danionella cerebrum. The sequence goes on from SRMA01026912.1 coordinate 23,474, forward strand.
GATCTGAGCCCCTGGACATGTCGACTCGAGGGGGGCGGACTGGCCCATCGGGTAGCACTTGGCTGTTTGTGGGGCCTGGTCTGAGGCAAAGCTCACATCACACCTGGGTCACAGAAGACTAGAGATGACACGTTGGACGTTTGTTTGCTGCTTATGGATTAGGTTTCCTGTCCAAGGCACTTTGTACTACATTCCCTTATTTATTTAATGTCTTTGTGTCTTTGTCCAGTGCAGATCAAGTCATTACGCAACACGTACGTTTCTGTCCGCTCCCCATAAATAACAATATAAATTTACTGCTTCCATCCAAAGGAGGAAACACCACACCAAGTGATAACAAAACTGTCAATAAGCACCTACTCCCCCATGTGGTGGCTTTTAAGCAGGACAGGAAAGGGTGAAATGAACACCCAGCAAGCACATACTGTATGTGATAATAGGTCAGGGCCCAATGAGTCTTCAACTGGAAGTTAGATTCATTCTCTTCCACCTTGCAGTCCACAGATAGGGAAACCTTGAACTATCTGGTCATGGAGGTGAGCGATCTAGGTAGGTACCAGGCAGGGAGAAGGCAGATAGGGTTGGTACCTCACTCAAGAGTGAGGTATCCTGATGGGTGTCTTCTACCAGGACACACAGGCAGTATCTTCAGGAGGTCACTAGGAACCAGGGCATCCGGATAGTTAAGCATGTCCAACAGTGGAGGGAACATCCTCAACCATATAAACCCACTGGTGAGTATACCAAGGAACAGGTAAGTAAGCAGAGAGCACTACCACGTTCTCAGCAGAGGATCTAATGGTTAAATGGTGAAATGGTGAAGCCTGAGATCCTCAATGCCCAGAAGGTGAGGTATCAACTTCAGGAAGGAAACAATAGTTAGCAAACAGGTTGCAGTGAAAGCACAGAAACCGACGATGACGTGCACAGTGTTTGTTGGCACTGAGCAGAATCTTGATTAAATGCATGTATTTTTGAATGTTAAACTAAATCCATTAAACTAAAGTTTTTACAATCTCTATTTAAATGGATAATGATTGGTTTCCCCAGGATGCCTGCTCTCTGCACGGGCTGGATTACCATGGAGCTGGAGATCGTGGGCTGGTACTTCTGTTTCTCACAGTGGGTCTTTTTTTTGCCCTTAAGGCAACGGTCAGAATTAGTTTTGGTTTCTTACAACTTGGCTGAAGAATACCCAGAAGAATCACTAGGGTTCTTGTCATTTCATCATCTTTGGGACCACAGTAGCGTAACTTTGCTTTGAAAATTGGAGAATCATGCCCTTTATTGTAGTGTAAACTAAAGTAAATGGTTCAGGTGACAGTCTCCAGTGAGTAAAGACAAATATAGACAAGTGCTGTGGGGTGTTTGGAACCTTTAACTCGCTATATATCCTCTAGAACCAAACTAACATCTACATTTAATGGTAAATGTGAAAGACCTCAATCAAAACAGTTTGAAGTTAGAGATTGAAGGGGTGATGTTGAATGTAGTGAGTGGTTATGCTCCACAAGTAGGCTGTAAGTTGGAAGAGAAGGAGAGATTTTGGAGTGAGTTGGATGAGGTGATTGAGAGTGTTCCCAGAGGAGAGAGAGTAGTAGTGGGAGCAGATTTCAATGGGCATGTTGGCGAGGGCAACAGAGGTGATGAGGAGGTGATGGGCAGGTTCGGTGTTAAGGAAAGGAACCTAGAAGGACAGATGGTGGTGGACTTTGCCAAGAGGATGGAAATGGCTGTAGTTAATACTTATTTCCAGAAGAGGGAGGAACATAGAGTTACCTACAAGAGTGGAGGTAGGAGTACGCAGGTAGACTACATCCTTTATAGACGAGCCAATCTGAGAGAGATCAGAGACTGTAAAGTAGTGGTAGGAGAGAGTGTAGCCAGACAGCATCGAATGGTGATGTGTAGGATGGTTCTGGTGGTCAGGAAGAAGAGAAGAGGAAAGATTGAAAAGAAGACCAAGTGGTGGAAGTTGAAAAAGGAAGAAGATTGTGAGGAATTTAGACAGAAGCTGAGACAGGTTTTGGGTGGTCAGGAAGAGCTTCCAGATGACTGGGAAACTACAGCAGAATTGATCAGGGAGAGAGGAAAGAAGGTGCTAGGTGTGTCAGCTGGAAGGAGGAAAGAAGATAAGGAAACATGGTGGTGGAATGAGGAAGTACAGGACATCATCAAGAAGAAGAGGCTAGCTAAAAAGAAGTGGGACATTGAAAGGACTGAAGAAAGTAGACAGGACTACAAGGAATCGCAGCGCAGAGTGAAGAGGGAGGTGGCAAAGGCCAAACAGAAAGCATATGATGAGTTGTATGTAAGGTTATATATATATATATATATATAACCATCTGCTATGATTATGTATTTACACGCTGCAATGCTTAACCCGTATATATATATTGTATTTACAAAAAAACAAATCAATACAGTGTACATTTGCATATTTTGAACTAATATACTTTGGATATCAGTACAATAATAAACAGTAAAATAATAAACACAATTGAAAAAATAAATAAAATTAGAAACCACACATTATAGTTGCAAGATTAAAGGGGTAGCTTACTCAAATATTTTGTCACTATGACGTACCTAAAATCCTCCAGTGAAAGCACCATGTGAATTGCGACAAAAGCCAATCATCACCCAGCTTTCCAGTTTGATAAAGAATCATATTTCTATGATATATTTCTTCATACTTTGTCAGCATCTGCAGATGTCACCATCTGTTGCACCTTTGAAGCATCTTTGATCGATTTGCATTGCCAAATGGCCGCCGAAAATTAAGTGTATTAATTTAGATTTAAATTGGACAGACATATCTAAATTTGAACTTTTATAAAGCTAGTTGATTTTACCACCATTAAATGACATTAAGTAGTAAGCAATATTATACGGGAAAAAGCTTCTTTTTGGACTCTAATGCTTTCATTTTAGGAAGCACACCCTCGTTTGTCCTGAACATTGAGCCTTGTGAACATCTACAGAGATGTCTGGGAAGAAAAAAGAGGGTTCAATGCATGACGGAGGGAGGTAAGGAAGACAGATTAGCATCGACTTTGAAGAGAAGCGTATATAGAGAGGTCGTGCTGTCCTGCTGCTGAGGTTTGGGGTGCCCTTGCCTGCTCGGGTTAAGCATTGCAGCGTGTAAATAAATAATCATAGCAGATGGGCTCAGAAGAGCGTGTGGTCACACAGGGAGCCAAGTCAAACACACCAAAGAGTTCTGTCTTTAAACATGGAGCAGAGCCTGCTAAAAAAAGGCTAGAGAAGGTTTTACTGAAATAAAAGTTCATATCCAGTGCAAAACCAGGAGATACATCTCCAACGTGATTCTATGGAACAACATGCTGAAAATGTCAATAGTTACTTAACTATGATTGGCTGCTTTCTATCACAAGCTAATGATCAAGACGTGATAGACAACTGCAGAGATAGTACAGTTGCTACATTTAGGGTTAGAAAAATAAAAAAACTCATCTTTGCTTCCAATATTCACGCCAGAGGTCTTAAAGGGTCATTATTTTGGCAGATAGCCGTTACATCTCCTCAGAGAAGCAGTAAATTCAACATGCGGTCGATCATTGAAAGGTCAAAAGTTGAACAAGATTTGGTTTATCACCAAAGTGCTAAGTAGTGAAACAATGATCTGAATGACTTGTGGGTGAAACTCCAATGGCAAGACAAACAAATGATATCACTGTCGGTTATTGGTGAGACTCATGGTTCCTTTCAAAATCCACAGCTCGTTCTCTCAAAGAAACCACATGAATTTACTATGATTTGATTTGCCTTCAAGCCGAAACTATGAAGTTATCTAGTTAAAATGCCCAGCTGATCTCCATGAGATTTGCTCCGAAGAAAGGAACCAAGACTGCATTTTCTCTCTATGCCACTCCTTCAACTTTAAACACAAGGCTGCATTCTGAAATGGGAAAAGGTTACAAGACTTTCAAATAGAGAGGCCATTCTATAGAGTACCTCTGGCCTCGAACCACTGTCAAGGCATTGGTCTGTGGTGACTGGAAGGCTATGTAGATCCAAACGCATTCCATGTTTTTTTTCTCCTAAAAAAAGAACTCAGTGCTTTTCTCTTCAGGAACATTTTCATATTTTGCAACTAAAGGTTGAATTTGATAAGAACCAAGAACCATTGTTGACTTGCAGGTATTATGACAAATATGAATGAGCCACATTTGGAGTTGATGCTATGTATAATACAATTTAGAAACTAAAAAATATCAAAATTACACAAATTTGTTATTTACAGAGTATTTACACCAACATGTGGATGCCACCGAAGGTGTGCTGCAAAGTCCTATTGTATCTGCTCTGATTATTATTATTAACGTTTACTATTTAACACATTTATATGAGTCTGTAAAAAAAGATTTCTCTCACACGTCCAAATCCAAAGCACTAGAACCTGTAATCCAAGTGAAGAGTCCTGTGAGACCTAAACACTTCTGCTAAAATACACATAAATGACTCGACAGGCTGCTCTCTGGGGAACATATAAATGCTCAGAACAGACTCTGCAAAGAACTTGAACCGCTCATGTTGAACCTATAGACTTCTTGATATTAGTAGAGAGGATATAGGCCATATCCATGTTTTTTTCCTCACACAGTGTCCAAAAAGTCATTAAAAAAAACCTGTGTTTACATGAAAACTCAAAAAGACTACCAAATCCACAGGTAGCAGTTGACAAACCTGAAGTGCCAGGATTAAAATGAGTATTCAGCATTGAGCGTGTAATCCTGTTTATCTTATTTACTTCTTGGTCATGATTAATGGTGCTGACAAATACAGGCAGATACTTATCCGTCATTCTTGCAGATTTTTAAACACTAATATATATGGCTAGATTTCCATTACTGTTCCATTTCACTGGTTTTGGAGCTGGTTTCTTCTGATATATGTTCTCACAAAGCTATACTATAAATTTAGTAATTATAGCACAATTTGAAATTTTCCTTTACATCACATCTATAACATGTTCTATTACATCTGTACTTGCCCATTGGTAATTTTTGTCATGCGGGACACATTCAGACAAGGATTTCATGAATAGCTTTTCAAAATAAAATAAAGAACTTGCTCAATTTTAGGTTCATTAAACTCATATACACACGCACCCCATTTAATAATGCTGGTTAAAAATGAGCTGTGTATTTATTCTTAGCTTTCATTTTTCATGACAAATTCATGACTGCGCTTTGCACAGCAGCCCTCACATATGTATTTAATATTTAATTGTTTTATTACACAACCAATAAAGCCTGCCATCATTACGACCTCAGATGTAACTGCTTTAAAATCATTCAGATTATTTAACAAATCAAGTTAGAACCCTCATATCATCTCAACCCAAAGCGAGTACAGAATGGTCAAAGGCAGGTCAAACCGTTGCAGAAGATCTTACGACTCTGGAACATGTTACATAACTAGAACAAATGCAAATTTGATGAGAACTGAGCAATATTTACATGTAATATTTATAAATGAAAAGCGTGTACAGAAATGACATCACATATAATCTACTTTTTATAGGAACAGGGCCTTTATTAATGATCTTGTGCGAAAGATGTTCTTCACTATAGTCACAAATGAGGAACACATTTATCTGAGAGCAAGTTATTCCAAGCTTTTATTCATTCTTTAAAGTTTCTAAAAAGAAATATTTGGTTTCCAGAAATGGATAAACTTACAACTATGTGTGGCAATAGTCTGATTAACATACGATAGATAAAATTGAGCTTTCATACAAATTTTCATAGAATGCAAATATTTTGACCAAACCTCTCTACTGTCCTATTAAGCAAACCTTTGACGTATTTCTGTGTGATTTCAGTCATCGTTAATGTCAATGTTTTGAAGGCCAAAAATACAGTGGTACCCCGAGATACGAATATAATCCGTTCCAGGGTGACGTTCATATCTTGAACAATTCGTATGTCGAAGCAAGTTTTACATGTAAACTCCTAAACCCTGTAAAGGCTCTCAGAAACACTGTATCTCAATAACGTTTCTTCAGTCCTTAGATCTACACATTGTTAATGTAATAAATGATAATAAAACAGAATAAAACACAAGCAAAATACGTAATACTTACACAAATGTGAAACCTTACCTTGAGAGTGAAGCGGTTTGTTGGAGGAGGTGGAACAGATCCAGAAAACATTACGGCACTATGTCTGAAAGTTATCTTTCTCGAGATATTTCATGAAGTACTAATAGCAGCACGGTTTTAAGCACAAGTGCAGACAGATGGAGAGACGCTTCTGAGAACGCGTCACAGGGTTTCTCTAATTTGTGCTACAGAACAGCACTTTCCACATTATAAATGTTATTTCAGCACTCTTTTTGCACTGGGAGATAGGAGCGCAAGAACCCCGAAGCGTTACATGACGACATACAAACAAGTGGAAAATACAGCAAAACAGCTCAGAATTGTTTGTATCTCAACTTTTTCTTCGCATCTCGAAGATAAAAAATTCCCGCGAGACCTTCCGTATCTCAAACATTTCATAACTTGAAGCATTCGTATCTTGGGGGACCACTGTACATGTTTTGCATAAAACGTATTTCAGAATAAACAAGAGCTGCTGAAATTGTTTGTGAATCCATTAACTTCCTGAAAAAAAAAGTAAAAAATGTTTTTATTTTTTTTGTGGACGGACATATAATCCATCCCTGCAGCTGACCTCTATATGTTTAACGTTTATGACTCTGCTCACGCCTTTAAACTCTTAAGAGCAGACCAGTGCAGCTGTTTGATGTTGATTGTTTTAAAGCAGAGTAGAGCATTCGGTTGCTGCATAGAAGTAATAGTTAATTAATAAACTAATAAAACTGAAACAAATGTATTTAGTGAAACATGCATCAATGGAAGGACTTTAGATGAACATGGATGAAGACCTTGTTTCATAGAACAACACACGACTGTCGTTTTATAGATGTACTACGACTTTAAGAAGTCCAAGGACCCTGCTTTTCATCAGTTTTTGTTATACAGATCACAGGTGCAAGGCTGTGGCAGGGCCCATGAGGGGAATTCATTTCAACCAGGACCAAAACAAGTGCTGACTTCCTCCTGACGCTTCCTATTGTGTCTCAAGAACAACAACAAGAGGCTGAGGAGATTATTCAACAAGAAGGAAACATCTGGTTCTAACTCGTTTTTCTGCAAACTCTGCAGATACCTCTTGTGTTCAGCGATTTTGAATAAATCAATAGTCATTAATGATTATGAAGTTAGAGATTTTTTTCTTCCCGTCCTAAACGAAAAAGTTTGTGTTGTGCATGAATGACTGAGCACACCAGCAGCTTCAGTGCTTCTGATCATCTCCAAATGAAAAGAGCTGAAGAGATCGCGTTCCTCTCACTCACAAAATAAATCAAAAAGTGCAGCTTTAAGTTTTCAGTCTATCATTACCTGCTGAACACATTCATTCAGGAATGTTCAGGAAGCAGCGAGCGCTCTGCAGGCCTGCATTCCCTCCTGCTGACATCACTGCTCCTATTCTTCGACATTCTTCCCCTTGTTCAATATTGTGATGCAGGCAGCACAATGGCTGGCTCCAAGAGAAGAAGTAAAGGTTACTGCACAACCTTTTGAAAGATTTCTTACATTATTCTACACTAAAATGTGTTTTTTGCCTGGTTTCTACAGATTCCTGCATTTCTGTTCCTGTGCTCACAGAAACAAAACACCGGGGTGCATTTCACAGCACTGCTGGAGTCATACTGTGCACTTCTATTAGCTTTCCATTCCAAAGCAGAGCCAAAAAACCCAGGGCTGAGCAGGATTAAACAAAGGCAAGCTGAAGAACACGATGAAAAGAACACAGCGGTGAATGGTTTATTCTGCCCCGGGGTCTACTGTAGGGAAGATAAAGAGTGTGCACTCGCTCATTCAGAAAATAATTGCAGTAATCTGAAAGCGTATCAGCGACACACTAAACACGCATCTGCATGTCTGATGAACACGGAAGATAAGAGCAGATGAAAATAAACAACTACTAGCCGAGTGAAATCAGTTTCTAATAGAGGTAGACCAGTGTTTTCTCTGGTCCTTGTTGAAAATCTTGGTAGTCAATATGTAGTCAATGTAGACACGGACACATGCTCTGTTTGCAGCCGCTCAGGGAGTTTTATCTAAAAGGAAATAAGTCACTCAGTGCTCAGCAGCAGATCGAATGTTAGGCGAGTCCGGGCTCAGTATAGCATGCTGGGAGTAGTTTCGGGGTGCCCTCACCCCGCTTAGTCCTGTGTCGTGTCAGTGTCCCCTCATTGGCTGAGTCATTCTTAAAAGCGAAGGAGTCGAAGAAAGGACTCAAGACTCTAATACAGAGGCTTACCATATGCCAATATTGTATCATCTTGGCTGTTTTCAGCCACTGAATGATTTTCAGGGTGATTTTTCAGTCAAAATTTTGTTTCAGCAAATTGATCATAACTACATTGAATGCACTTTCCATATCACAACTGCCACAATTGTTTTCTAAGCGAGATACGAATGCTTCGAGTTATGAAATGTTCGAGATATGATAGGTCTCGCGGGAAATTTTTACAAACAACTACAAAAAGTTCTGCTCTATTATCCGCTTGTTAAGTTTGACATTGTCCTGGCGCTCTATTCTCCCATGGGAGAAAGTGTGCTTTAAGGGGCTGATCAGTTTTAAATCGAGCAAAACATTATGTATAGATTACCAATAATGTGATATAACAAATGTTAGAGTCAAGGTGTCGTAAGAGAAATAACGTTTATAACGTGGAAAGTGCTGTTCTGTAGTGAAACCCTGTGACGCGTTCTCAGAAGCGTCTCTCCATCTGTCTGCGCTCGTGCTTGAAACCTTGTTGGTGTCAGTAATTCATGAAATATTTTGAGAAAGTTAACTTTCATACGTAGTGCCGTAATGTTTTCTGCATCCATTCCTCCTCCTCTGACACACCGCTTCACTCTCAAGGTAAGGTTTCACATTTGTGTATGTATTACGTATTTTGCGTGTGTTTTATTCTGTTTTATTATCATTTATTACATTAACAATGTTTAGATATAAGGATTGAAGAAATGTTACTTGATTTTTCTCTGCTTTTCCATTTTTTTATCTATTTATTCTGTTGTTTCTGAGAGCCGTTGCACAGATTAGGCGTTTTACATGGAAAACTTGCTTCATGATGCAAAATGTTTGAGATACGAACGCCACCCTGGAACGTTTACAGTTGACATAAACTTGCATAGAATCTGCAAGAAATTCTGGGTTTTAATATTAATATTTTTCATTATTTAATATAAATGTAAATTAAACGATTTGATGTCTGAAAATATCAGGAAATGAAAAATGTAGGTAGATAAACTTATGAGTACAATTGTACATCAGCCAAATTGTTCTGAAGAAAAGCATCACTCCTGATATTTAAATTTCTTTAAACATACAAACAAATCAAAATAGTTTTCACCCACCGTATCACAGTCTATTGTGTGATGCTGATGCATTATTCTTGTAAAACTAGCATTTTTCATATTCACTGAAAGTGGGTTAAGTGTTGCTTAAGTAAACAAAGTTGACTTCCACTCAATCCAGGGCCGGTTGATAAAAGTTTGGGTTTTCTTGTGTGGCTACACATAACCTGCTGGTTTGTGAGCAGCATTCCAGTTTCACTGTGCACCACAGACTGACGGACAGATGTAGAATTCAGCAGACAAGCTCTTGCCCTCACCACGCTTCTCTTTAGCGAGACACTTAAAACTCATCATTCAGGCGTGAGACTCAACAAACAACTGCTGAACAGAGAGAGAATCTCACAGTCTGTCAGCAAGGATTTAGCATGGCCCCCTTAACTGATCCCAGACCAGAAGCAGCTATTCTTCTTCTCCTCAGTGACTGGCTCTTCAAAAAGGTGCAGCTAAACCTAAAGGAGGAGGTTCCACTACGGAAGACAACATCTGCCGCTGAATCCTACATCTGTTTCTGTTCTGGAGTGCTATACTTTGTGTTCAGATAGATACGACTCTTTTCCTGATAATCTGCTTCATTGATCCTTCACTTTCACCTTGTTATCTTCTGTGACAATTGTAATGAGATCCAAGTAACAACAGATATACTAACAGTAATAAAACAAAACAATTGTTTTCCACCTTATCTCGCTCATTTGAAAATAAAAGTCCTCATGAGTAATGAATAAGGAATTCAAAATAAATAGCACAAATACTGATGCAGCTCTTACATTAAGCTACCACATATATTTCAGTAAATGTATATCGAAATATTAAGCTAGGGTTAGCAAGCTAGTTATTTTTAAGTTTCTTACAGAACATTCAAATTCTTTGTTGTTTCTCTAAATATGTTTATTTTCTATTGTCAATTTATTTTTTTAATTTGCCCTTAAAATGGGTTTGTCAATGAGGTTAATGTAACAAACAATTACATAATTTTCAATTAAAAATCATAATTTTCTATTAAATAAAATATTCAAGCAGCTATTTTAGCCCGGAAAAGCAAAACTCTTCATAAATATTTAAGCTTCATAAAAGTATAGCTTTTACAAGTTATAAAAACCCTGCTTTTAAAAGAGAAAATATGGCTCTAAGATAAACTTTATGTAATTTTAAGCGTATTACTGCATTTAAGGGCAACACAGCCAGTGAAAGAGAGTCACACCATTCAGTGTGCGGGTGAAAGCCCACCCTTTCCCTTTGCCTGGAGCAGCGGATGGATGTTGCAGGTACTACCGGGAGTCGTAGGTGCCCAGGAGGTGCCCACCAAACCAGGTCTAGAGGGTTGCCACTGGACCAGTTGAATCACTGGGCTCGGCTGGCCACGCACTCCCCAAGGGAAGGCTTCTCAAGCACTCAAAGGCATCGCCCCAAAGCTCATAGGCAGGGGATTGCCAAGGAGACCAGCCACGAAAGGATCTAATAGGATCTCTGGCTGGGAAACCTTGTGTCACTGGGCTGAGTGGGGTGAAAGCACCCTGGAGTAAACCCAGCACAGTTTGTGGAGTGCGGGCTTGCCTGACCTGCTTACCACCATCTCCTACCACGGCTGAATGACTTTTACATTTTTTTATGATTATTTTTGTGCCATTTTTGCCGCCGCCAAGACAGTATGGAGACAGGAAGAGAAGTGGGGAAAGAGGAGGAAGGTTGGGAAAAGACGACAGGTTCGGGATTCAACTGCACCGTCCGCTATACCAGTGTCAGTGTGTCCGTGCCTCTCTTGCCAACCTGCTACAGTATCTAAAAAGTAAAAGTAACGCCCCCCCACCCAATAAACACAGAACATATAGCCGCCCCCAAATCTCTAAACCTACGGGAAACACTTCAGTCAGTCGCATTATTGTTCATTTTTTGCCTTTGCCTACATTAAGTGCATGCACATGAAAATGCTTTTTGCCACTCAACCATTGTCGGCTTCTGTGATGTCATGTGTACACCCTCTACACAAGGATCTTATCAACTTGTGAAAAAAGAGCATCTGATGTCCTACATTTTTGAAAGAAAAAGCGCACAATTAAAGCTAAACAACTAAAATGAATAGAGTGGATAGAATAAAACCATGAGGCAATGGCTATTTTGAAAAAATCCTTCACAATGCTATTTCATTCTCAGAGTTCAGGATAAACAAGCTTTGTGTAGAGCACATTACACAGTGTTCACTCAGTTACAGGATCAGGGCGGCACACTTTTGAACTTTTCACATACACATAAATACAGAGTGTTGAACTTTTTTCCAACAAACATTTTTGCAACTTCAATATTCAAAATTTCAAGAAATTGTTTTAGTTTGAAGTTCAACTCTATTTTCTTTCAATATTTCAAACAACGAGCCTGACAATTTTTCTTTGTTCATGTTTCCTTTGATCAGAGGCCTGTTTCCTATTTGAGTTGGCCTTAAAAGTTTTACAAATGGGGTAAAACGTTAGTATAAACACGAAATGGACTATTGGGCTCAGGATGAATATTTACATTTTAGCGACTAAAAGAGGCAGGTCTTCTTACAGAGCCAGGTCTTCTCTCTTAGTTCAGCTTATAAATCTGAACCCTCACATTAAAAACAACAGGACTCAAAGGATCAAACCTCACGGATTACACCACTGATTTATCATCATACATACAAACAAATTACTGGAGTAATCCCCATCTGTTTATCAAATGGTGGAATCCAACACTAAGAATCCATGAACCAACAGGAAGTGGGCAAATGTAGGACATGCCGTGATATTAAGACACAGGTCAGGACCTGGTCATGATCAGAGAGCATGTGAGGGGGGGTCTCTGTTTTACAGTGATATAATCTGCTGGACCAACATCTGGGTATTCATTGTGATTTTAGACTACTTGGATGAAAGCAATCCGACAGTGACAGATGTCAATGGGATCTCTTAAACACCTCTTATGTGCACATTTGAGGAACATTTTAACATAAAGGAACAAATTCATTCATTTTCAATCCATTAGAAGAAGCAAGGAATATTTAGCAAAGAACCGTTGTTTAAAGTAAACTTCTGAGACTAAGGACTTGTAATAGCCATATCATCTGCGGTGGAGAAAACCCTTGTTTGAAGCCCAGAGGTGCTCTTATAAATCCTTTTGGTTTCTATAGAGAGAGTGGTATCAATCATTCCTTTAAAAAACAGCTTGATGGATCCGGAGTAGGGGTGTAATGGTTCACGGTATGTATTGAACCGTTTCGGTGGGGCCTGTTCGGTTCGGTACACTTGCGTACCGTTTCGGTATATTTTTTTTATTAAATAATTTATTATTAGCGCGATATTAAGAGCAGCAGAACAATGTTCCTACGTGAGTTTCCGCACGGACGCTATTGAGTGACGCACAGTAGAGCTGTACGAGTAACTGTGAGAAATGGCAACAGCGAAAGAGAAGTCAGAGCTTGAAGACCCTCACTACGGTCTCCTGTTTGGGAACACTTTGGCTTCTCTGTTAAAATACATAACGGGGATAGACGAGTGGATACATTTAAAGTTGTATGCCTACATTGTTCCACGGAGATCGGGCAGGCAACACATCTAACATTTTCTACTGCTGGAGATATTGTCACTGCAACCAGATCTGTGCTCTCTTCAGAAAATGTGGATAGGTTCATCTTTTTACCAAAAACTTAAAACTTGAATAGTTAGTTTTGTTGATATATAAGCTGAAGCTGTTGCTAGTGTTAAAAGTTTTCAGGTCCAAACTAGTTGCAGTATTTCATTTTTTTTTATTAAAAAAATGTTTTTCTTTATAAAGAGTGCAATTTATTTAAAATATCACCCAAATGTGTCACTTTTATTTATTTTATGCAAGAATTCTACTGTGTATTGGCAGCTTTTCAAAATAAAGATTATGTAAGTTCTTATTGTTTTGTACCGAACCGAATGAACCGAACCGAACTCTCGAAGACACTGTACCGAACCGAATACGATTTTAGCGTACCGTTACACCCCTAATCCGGAGATGAGTTTGGCTTCTTCAGCTGAATCTGTTCCTAAGTCAATCTTACCATTCTTGTTCATTTTAGCAACCTCTGACTTTCCTCATGAAGCAGCGAGGTCTGTCAAATGTCATGCGCTCAAAAGTCACGTACAGACAGACTCGTACTGCATCCCAATCTGTGCACTAGCTGTCTAAAGGGGAATATCTATCTTTCACAGAGTCACAGTACAATCTTGAGCTCTGTCTCAGGATATATACAAAATAAATTTGAGATTGCAGCTTTTGATAACAAAATCAAGGAATACTGGAAAATGTATCATTTTGGTTTGTCTTTATGTGTGAGTTATTCCTCTTTCGCTGTGGAGTTATTCCTCCATTACTCAAGTAGTCCAAATTTTGCTCCTTTTACCACTAGTACCCATTAAATAATACACATGCAAAAACATATACATGCATGCAAATCAGGGATGCCACAATACTCAGTTTTATACCAAACCGCCCAGAATGCCATCCTTGATTCAATAGAAGCTTGTGAAGCGCAGTTTCTCAGTTCCTCGTTTGTATTACTCAGTCAATGAGTGGAACCATCCTCTTTTAATCCTGTGGTTTGGAGACATGCCATCTTTGCTGTCGAATACAACAAATGTCACCATGTACTAGCATTGTTTTATCAGATTTAAATATGTAAAAGGCAACACATGCAACACGAGCACTCAAATGCGCCACTATCGTGCACCACTGTCTGCCAGCAAAGTTGAGCGAGCCATACACGAAAGAGAGAGAGACCCTCATTGAATCATTCAACCAGTCAACCACCCAACTAATTGACATTTTACATTTAGCAGACGCTTTAATCTTAAGCAACTTACTTTGAAAGATTGAACATATTTGTGCTTTCCTTGGGATATGAACCCAGACCTTTGTATGGAACAAAATAATGGCAAAAGGATTTGAAATAAAAAGCTTGTTGTAAGCACAAAATGTAAGCACTGTTAATTGCAAAGCATTTTTTTCACAGTTGTGTAATTCAACAAGCTTTTTATTTCAAATGCTTTTGGCATTGTTTTTGTTCCATACCTTTGCATTGTTAGCGCAATGCTCTACCAACTGAGCCACAGGAAAGCTAATTCAGAGGCAAAAAATAGTACATACAGAATACTGTGCTGCAGAACCTGCTAAGTTTTCTTTATATTGTTTATAATATTGTTTATTTAAAGCGACAATTTTTCTGCATTGATGTTTGATTTAGCAAAATAAAGTGAATTCTATCAAACGCCTTTTTTATCTGTTCATGGGATATTTACAAATGATGATTGAAAAATTACCAATTTGCTAAGCCATCAGAACCGAACATAAAAAAACTGAGATACATACTGAACATGTACCGTTGGATTCCTAATGCACAGATATTGTTTTAAACGTACACGAAATGACACAGCCAAACCGTTGGACTTCAGTACACCCAACAGCAGCTGTTATTTATTGTGTTGTTCAGACTTGATAAGCACTTGCAAGGTGATGAATTAGTAAAGCTGTGATTTTAAACAAAGGATTGTGGGTAAATCCTGCAGGCTTTGGAGCAGCCCCTCAGGGTCTGAGACAATGAATCAGAGGCACGCTGGGACGGCTAGTCATCTGTCTGGCCTTTTGTAGCCTGAAGTATGGGGCCACAAAACTCAGTGCTTGTTAATGATGCTATGAGAACGTTTATGACCCTCTGTGCACTAAAAATGACATTATGAAGCAATAATTCACCCACACAATGGACCAGACCATGATTCTGGCTTAAACAGACAAAAGAAAAGGTTACAAACCAAATCGACTCACAAGCATCTCCTGCCTTGATGTGGCTGTGCTGTTGGCGTGTGTTTACACCACTCGTAGTAAAGTATGAGCAAGGTGGAGCAGGGTTATCATACTGAACTCACGCTCGCCTTGGAAATCAACCCTGAAGCTGGAGTCCAAACAAAGAAGCAGTCATTCGTTTGGAGAGGGGGATGTTTTGGCAACTCAAAAATACACAGAGTATCCAGTCGTGTGGTTATTATTTTAATAATCAAATAATGAACCCTTCATTCTAAAATCTCGACAGCATTTTCACTGTACAAAACGTGATCAATGAGAGCAAAAATTATAATTATAATGAAATAATTGAAATCAAACTAAAATCATGGTAGCACTGTGGCCTTCCAGTTAAAAGGTTGCCGGTTCGAGGCTCGCCGGTGACCTTCCTGGAAGGAGTTTGTATGTTCTCCCTGTGCTTGCGTGGGTCTCCTCCGGGTGCTCCGGTTTCCCCCACAATCCCAAAAACATGCGGTTGGGTTAATAGAATAATCTAAATTCCCCTTAGGTGTGAATCTGAGAGTGAATGTTACCCTGCAATGGACTGGCGACCTGTCCAGGGTGTAGCCCCGCCTCTCGCCCAATGTGTCCTGGATATAGGCACCGGCAGACCCCGGTGACCCCAAAAGTGAATAAGCAAGTTCATTCAGATTTAGATTATTTTTATTTTGATTTTAGGTCAAATCGCCCAGCACTATATGGCACTGACTAAATATATAAAAGTTGATAGAATTCACTTTATTCTGCAAAATCAAACATCTGAACACGTCTACAAAGATCACTTTTTATAAAAAAATAAAATAAACAATTTGGGCAAATGTGGGCATGAGCTTTTCCAGCAGCTTGCGGATTAGTGCGGGAAGAGAGGGATTTAAGCCAGGCAAAAGTTACGGGCACCTAGGGGTCCAGGAACATTTGTCGGAAGACAGCGCAGAAGAGCATTTATGTTACCTTTAGCATTATAACATCTGATAAAACATTGCTGGCACATGGTGACATTTTTGTTCACCATTCTTGTTCCATCTTTGTTGTATTCATAAGAAGAGCCGAAATGTCATCAAACCATAAGTTTAAAAAAAGTTGACGGGCCTCAAAGTCCTCCAGAGCAGTGTGCAGCCATAGGCCCAATGGAAGAAACTGGTGCCTTGCTCAAGGTCACCAGCGTCATGGTGGCCACAGGCAAGAGAGAACAAGCCTTTAACGCTCACCCCACCTTCGAGTTGGGGATTGAACAAGCAAAAATCTGATCCATCTCCTTACCCACAAGGCCACAATTGCCCATTAGGTTCGCTGCCAAAAAATTCCCGAGTTAACGCTAACCAGAATCTAGTCTGAACCGAAAGAATTTAACTACTAGTGTGAACCCGTCCTAAGACATTCTTTTTCCCATGAGGTCACCAGCCGAGCAAAAGGAAACCCTGCAATAACATCAGACACCTGCACGACCACAGCACTCAAAGAACTTCAAAAGCTCCTCCAGTGTTCTCATGCCTAATTACAAACATGAACAAAGTTATTAGGGTATGTTTAACTTCTTTCTACATGTGAAGCTCTTTTTGAGAATGGGACCGAGGGATATTCCACTCTGGCTAATGAGACGGTCTGTACTAATAATTATTTGAAAAAGTAGTTTGTTGAACTGCAATGATAGTCGCTGAAGCATTTGTGCTTTTCCCACTGGCTTCATGTCCTTATGCTCACAATTGACCAAGAGGGAACTTTGTGAAACAGTGGAAGTGGACTAAGCCACGCATCGAACGGTTATGTTTTCTTTGAGAGCACTACAGTAAATGTTATCATTGTACTTGCTGGTTGTTATTGGGAGAAAGAGGCTGCTCCAAATGAACATGGAACTGAGCCACTGGGTGAGCTATGAATGGTACGGTGTTCAACGTTTGTGTAGCCACCATGTCTGGTAGTGTCCCTAAAAGACGAATGGCGAATGTGTTCAGCACCACAACCTGCTCTACAAGGCTGTTCAGTTGAATTCTCACCATTGGCAGCAATGTCATTTGTCAATACAGTAATGAACCATTGCATGCTGAGATTGTCTGCAACGCGAGTGGAAGCTCAGGGAGGAGGCTTTGTGATAGAGTACTGCTCTGGTACGGATGGAAAAATGTATTCTTCATCGAATCTTCTGCCATCAGAACCATGGCTCAGCAATTTATTGTTTATTTAAAGCAACCAATTCTGACGTGTACTGATGTTTGAACTAGGTCTGCAGCAAACGCTTATTTTGGTAATCGATTAATCTATCGATTATTAGACCGATTAATCGATTAGTCATAGATTATTTCAATGATTAATCAGTAGCCTTTGAACGATTATTCTGCTTTTTCAACTAGTTAAAATAATGAGTTACAAATATTCTAACTAATAAATAAAATAAGAAAATCACTTCAACTTTTGAAATAGTTGTTTTAGTGAACTTTGAGCAAACTAAACATGTCATTCTCTTTAAGTTTTCTGATTCTGTTACTCTCAAATTACACACCAGCCAGAGCAGCGTTTTAGGAGCGACTGCGCCAGGATATGATGACGTCACAGCTTCCCCTGATTGGCCACATTCACCACATGACGATGATCACGCGTGTTTCGTGCTTCAAGCCATACAATTGCATAAAAAATCAATTTGCATACCATTTCGTAAATAGTTTACGATCTTTTGACTGCAGTACATTTTTTTCCCTTAAATTATTTTTATTGGATTTGTGCATAAGTTTATTATTGTCCTTTTTTCATACAGACCAACTATAGTATTCAGCTGCATATTTGAGTAATATTTTTTTATGGAATAACTAAAATGTCAGTAATTTAATGTAATGTGGTTTTAATGTGGTACATTAAATGTAATCCAGTTCATCTGCGACAAAGTAGGCAAACGTCATGTTTCAGGAAGCAACGAGATCTCAAACGTGTCCGACTTGACGGCTCCGTTTTCAGCTCCTCCCCGGCTACTTTCGGCTAATCTCGACGATCGGTCTGCGCAGCGCAGCATGGGCTCGAACGCACCTACTGTAGCGCTCAAATCGCGACACGTGACCCTTACATTAGGTCACATGACATCCAACGACTACTCGACAACAAAAATATTTGTCGACAATTTTTTATTGCCGACGTATCGTTTCAGCCCTAGTTTGAATTAGCCAAATAAAGTGAACTCTATCAAAACAATCTATTTGTAAATCTCTTCATGGGATCTATACAAATTATAATAAATAAAAAAAATAATCAATTGGAAAGCTATCAGAACCCAACAGAAAACAGCTCTTTTGGCAAAAGCAAGCAGATCAACTGTGTCATCAGAAAAGAAAGCTCTTAGTACCCTCATCCACAAAATGGAATTTTTTTAACAAAGCCATTTCCAGAATCAAAGAAATTTCCCAGGAATGAGCTAAATGGCTATTATTATTATTATTGGTAATTGTTTTTCTGTGTCCAATCCAATTAGCAATGTAACTAATTAGTAACGAAAACGTAACTTGACTACTTTTAAAAGGTTTAATCAGTAATTTATCATTTAATTACATTTTTAAGTAACTTGCCCAACACTGTTAGTGAGTGAAGACAAAATTAATGCGACACCATAAGTTATTTTAAATTAATAACTCTTAAAAAAAAAATCTTTTACCAGAACAACAATCTGCCAGGTCAGCTGCTATAAACAAGATGCTTTATTTTTAGATTTTTATTCACATATAAAACTTTTAAATGTCCTGTCTGATATTTGAGTAAAACTTTGAGTCCGTTCACAGACTCTACTGCTCTTCACAATGAGTTCCAACTCTTCGTGCTGGAGGACTGTGGTTCATTCTCAATCAGCTTCAGTGAAAAGATAAAAGCAAGCGCAGACACAGAGTCGAGTCTGCTGATGTTATCTCTGCAGGTTGGCACAAATGCTCCGCTCTTGTTGAGATAAAAGACCCCTCCACAAGACCTGACCTTATGACTGGGGTAAACGAGCATGAATGCTGTTTAGAATGCTCTGTGTTCATTTGATAAAGAGGACAAATTAATCCCCCTTTTATATCAATTAATCCACAGTGTTCCTTCAGCTGTGACAACTGAGAATTCCTTCTCTGTTAGCCTAAACTCCACCAGGACCAACAATAATAGATTCAAAATGTATTCCATGACATTATATACTTTTTAACTGTGTAAAACACATGTGTCAAACTCAAGGCACGTGGGCCAGATGTGGCCCGCCGTGTAATCTAATGTGGCCCACGAGAGCTTAAAAGTTTTGAGTGTCTTAAAAAAAAAAAACGAGAACGGAAAAAAACTTCATTCCCCACAATGCCTTTGGACTTAGCCAAAACTTTAGCGATGTGTTAGCGGATAAATAACTGTAAATATAATGTTTATACGGTATATAATAGCATAAGCGTCGTCTTAATAGTAGTAATAGGTTTATTAATGTTAGATTTAACTGATTTTTTTTACCGTGTTTCAGTCCGTGATTCTTCTTCAGCATTCGCGTAAGCGCGTCTTTTTTTCCTTATTTCCTCGCATTCTTCCGCCATTTTTGCAACTATTTAAACTGTTCGATTTCAGTACCAAAACACTTGTAAATAGTGAAAGAAGATGTTTATACCATCATCGAGAGCCCCTGTAAATTGTGAAACACAAACAGTAACAGCAGGGGGCGTGTCACCGTCTCGATCACAGTCATATGTAATAAAAGTTTTTATACACATTGTTTATTCCCAAAGAATAGTGTTTTTCAATATACAATTTTTGACATTATATTATATTGCTTTAAAACGGCTCTTGATTACAACAACATATTGCTTCATTCATTTATTTTTATCTTTTGCTAAGGTCTTCAGCTGGACAGGAACTACTCTACAATGTTCCACAGCTGAATAAGAACACATGAACCTTTTGAGTAAGGTTTTAACTCATTAGGTTGAGGTTAACTCATCATGCACAATTGGTTGAGGTTAATTTCTGTAATCTCAAAAATCTTGTTGCTGTACATTTCCAATTGTTTATAACTTGATGAAAATTAAAATCCTTTTTTTTTTTTTACTTTTTTGTTATTACACACTGTTCTGAGCATTTCTAACATAAAAATAACAGATATTTGCAGATTTTGAAAGTTTTATTTTCCACATCTCTCACTTGGACAGTTTGATCCTTCATTAATAGAGTTATGTAGGTTTTTATGTGGGCTGACGAAAATCAAAAGGATTTATATTACAACAACAAACATAAAACTGTTTCTATGCAACTGAATTGTCACTTGAATAAGTTATAAATAATGAGTTATTTAACATGTTTTACATTTATAAGTTACATCTGGCCCTTTGAGGACAGCCATTATGCTAATGTGGCCCTCGGTGAAAATGAGTTTGACACCCCTGGTGTAAAACAAACAAAAAAAAACATTGATTGAAAACTCTCATGCGTACACCCATCTTGAACAAGTGCTCCATTTCTTGCCTTCATAAAAAGGTTTATCTTGTGAGTTGTAGTGTGCAGAAGTCTGGTTTGTTGAACACAGCTGACCGCCCTATTTAACAACTCAGAATTTTTATTATGGCAAGAACTAATCAGTCTTCAAATATCCAGGAACTTAAAATGTGTCCCCAATTGTAAAACCAGTTGTAAAAACAAAAAGGTTCACATGAAGCCTGCCCCAGGAAAGCAAAACCAAGAGTCACCAGCCTCAGAATCACAAGTTAGGATTAGATTATGCCACACAGAGTTCAAGAACCATCTCTACGTGTTCAAAGGAGAATCTGTGAATCAAGTCTTTGTGGAAAAAACAGCAACAAGCAGTAGAGATTTGTCTGGGAGAAACACAAGGAAAGGAATCTTTGCTTTCACCTTCCTAGTCAAATTGCTGCTATTAAAACGTTACTTCAGTTACTTTTGTGTTGTCTATATGCCTGATTGTCAAGCATGTATTCAGGTGATTAACTGCCAGAAGTTAGCAATATTCCTCATAATAACTGTGTTAAAAATGGACTACTCACTGCTTTTGCTGGCTTTGAACTTGGCCAGAAGCTTCTGTGTGGTTGCCAGATCTCCATTCTTGACAGCCTGCAAAAGATCCTGCTCTTTCCCCATGATCCCCAAAGAAAGAGTCCAGCTCCTTCTTTACGCCTCCATACAGCCTGAGCGTATCCTACAGTCCTGTCTTTCTCCACAGACTACTTCAGCCAGACGTCTGAGGTAAGCACAATCTTGCAGATTTCTCCAGCCGTCTCGTCATCAAAATCGGCCAAGTGGGAAATCTGGTTTCGCAGAAATGGAAAATCTATAGCGTCTTCAGAAATGATTTTTTCTACAATTGTCGCTATGAATGTGGAGCTCCTTTTCTAGTTTCGACGAGGCTCTGGAGAGACACAGTCAGCTGAAACCTGAGAATGAAACAAAGAGTATCCATATTAATGCTGCACATCAGCCAAATAAATCAACTTTGAGAGTATAGCAGCAAGAGGAGATGATAACAACAGATGTTGGGTAAAACAGGGCTCTATTCTGATTTGTTGCCTGTATGTGATTTGTTTTTTTGACACTGAGTTCATGTGTTTGTCAAGTTGCAAACCATAACCAACACATGCTGTAGGATCTGAAACTTTGGAAACACGATAAATATACAAATACAAGCTTCCCATTTATCCCTCAAGAGACTTCTTCCAGAGAATGAGTTGCTTCATCACCGTTTTAATGCACATTTAGATGCACATACTAAAGACAACATTCAGATTATTAGAAAAACGTTTGTGTATTTACAGAAAACCGGGGTTACAGGTTACTTTAGGTTTTGCAAAAAATCACCATAGTACAGCTGGTCGATGTAACATAAAATATACACAGGCCACAATACCCAGGATGTAAACATGATATCTTCAGAGATTTACATGCATATGGACATTTTTATTGTCAGATACATTTAAAGGTGTGTATAACTCTGTAAT
Organism: Danionella cerebrum; assembly: GCA_007224835.1. Lineage (NCBI taxonomy): Eukaryota > Metazoa > Chordata > Actinopteri > Cypriniformes > Danionidae > Danionella > Danionella cerebrum. The sequence goes on from SRMA01026912.1 coordinate 45,686, forward strand.
TTCTATCTTCTGTTGGCAATTTCTCAGGATGTGACTTATTTTTGACCCCGTACGTCTCATCAGTATTTAAATTATTTATTAGCGTTGACCTCTATTATCCTATGACAGTGTTTCTCAAACTTTTTTTTCTCATTCCGCACTCTGGACAAAGGAACATACACAATAATATTTTATCTATATCTAAATAGCTTAGCTAGTTTATAGGGCTATAAATTAGGCTAGCTACATCGAAAAGGTGGCTGCATTGTTATAAAACTCGGCTCACAATAGGAGAAAATAAAAGTGCTGTAGCTTTATCACAAGTACAGAGCTAAATAAAAGTGGTTTACTGTGTGACTTCTCTTTCACCGACCTTTTAAGAAATTTGTCCAGTTTGTAGATGGAATCACTGGTAGTGCGGCTACGTCACTTTGTTTTGTTCCACTGAAATAAACTCTATCCACAACACTAATGATGTGCCATTCACTTTATAAAGTGGAGACTGCTGTTGGGAAATGGAAGCTAATGGAAAGACACCGTTGTTTCACACGGGTTTCTCCTCAAACTTGCCGTACAGAACAGCAGTTTACACTTTATAAATGTTATTCCTTTTAGGACACCTTGACTCTCACCGTTATTATGACACATTATTGGTAATCTACACAATGTTTCACCTGGTTTTTGATGTAAAATGTTTAAAGTCTTAGCAATTTTTACCATTTTCTGTCAATGGGAGAGTGCCCGGAAGCGCTGTGTGACGTCAGACTTAACAAGCGGATGGTTCCAGGTTCCGGTTCTGTTTACAAAGAGCATTACAGTTGCTAATTTATTTGAGTGTGTTTCATTTTGTGAGAGGGGGAGTTGATTTAATTTGCCATACGGTGAAACATTCACAACGATAGAATTTAAAATTTGATTAATTAATGAAACCCTGTTGATCTCGCGCCCCAGCTGCAATACCCCAATAGTTTGAGAAACACTGTCCTGTGAGAAAGACGCAGCGTATTAATTATTAATGACACCTAGGGGTGTAACGGTTCACGGTATGTATTGAACCGTTTCGGTACGACCTGTTCGGTTCAGGACACTTGCGTACCGTTTCGGTATTCAGTATTTTTATTAAATGATATAAATGTATTATTAGCGCGATATTAAGCGCAGCGGAACAATGTTCCTAGGCGAGTTTCCGCACGGACGCTATTGAGTGAAGCACAGTAGAGCTGCACGGGTAACTGTGAGAAATGGCAACAGCGAAAGAGAAGCCAGAGCTTGAAGACCCTCTCACCTCACTACGGTCTCCTGTTTGGGAACACTTTGGCTTCTCTGTTAAAATACATAACGGGGATAGACGAGTGGATAAATTTAAAGTTGTATGCCGACATTGTTCCACGGAGATCGGGCAGGCAACACATCTAACATTTTCTACTGCTGGAGATATTGTCACTGCAACCAGATCTGTGCTCTCTTCAGAAAATGTGGATAGGTTAATCTATCCTATCTATCCTAACTAGTTGCAGTATTTCATTTTATTTAAAAAAATGTGCTTTTCTTTATAAAGAGTGCAATTTATTTAAAATATCACCCAAAAGTGTCACTTTTATTTATTTTATGCAAGAATTCTATTGTGTATTGGCAGCTTTTCAAAATAAAGATTATGTAAGTTCTTATTGTTTTGTACCGAACCGAATAAACCGAACCGAACTCTCCAAGACACTGTACCGAACCGAATACGATTTTAGCGTACCGTTACACCCCTAATGACACCTAACTCTTGACACGTTCTGTGAAGTTGCAAATTCAAGCAGTAATTTGAAGTTCAGAATGGTTCGCAAGCATTTTTGTCTGTAATGCAAAGGTGCTGAGGTGATACTTGGCTTTTAATGGAAATGGAAACGTTTATATTTCAATATTTTCTATCAAAAGCCAAGCCACACTCACAACCCATCCTTCTCTGCGCAGCTGTGCACGCAGATTTTTGCATTTTTGAAAATGATTTTGGCTCATGGCGCTTTAATGCTAGAGGCCCTATTGTGGCTTTTGTGCTGGCTCTGTCAGTTTCTGAGGGAGAGGGGGGCGTCACAGAAAACTGTGATCAGGCCATACCAAAGTAAAACAGGAAGATTCAATATTTTGTCAAAGAGTCGAGATTCTTTTGCTTTGAATCTTGCAGGTTTGCTCTCTGGTGTGTAACATCAGACACCTCCTAACAGAGCAGTCAACTCCGCGTCTAGTTCAGATTCAAATCTAGACTCGATTACTGCAATGCTCTTCTGAACATCTTCACAAACTCCTACAGTCCTTCATCAATCACCAAAAACCTGTGTTTAGAAACTAACCAGCATCTCTCACCAGAGCTTTCTAATTGAATTGAAACCTAATCAGAAACAGAGACTCTCACAATTAAAAAACAACAACCAAAAATTCTTTTAGAGGACTTGTACGCATTAAACATTGTTACCCTAAAGCACTTATTTCTGGTATTAGCTGGAACCTCTTCTATAAAAACTGGTGATTGATTGACCTTGTTACAAAGTGCATGTGGTTTTCTGTGTATCTTTAAGTCTCTTTTAAAAAAAAAGTTTTGATCCTTTGAACAGGATTAAAACAATGTGTTTAATATTGTACAACAATACCCTTCAGTGGAAGAGATACCAAACTGAATGTATCTTGAATAGAAAGAAAAGTGGGGAACAACTTCTTGTTGATCACTGGCTGTTCATTTGTTGAGCTCACTGATTGGTAAAAATCGTCACCGAATGGATCGGAAACTGAACCATTTGTTTGAGTGTTAAAATCTGTCATATATACAGCATAAAAAACACTCTTTCTACAGTCTCCAGTGTTCTGAGAGCTGCTCTCGGCTTCTTTCTGTTGCTTCCCTCGCTCAGAATCAGTACTGGAAGTGAACTGTGGCGACTAGAGCCAAGCAAAAGTCATGCCGTTACTAAACTTTGAAAGAAAAGCAGCATATCTGAGAGGCAGCGGTGCCATCCTGTCACGGCTTAACTCCCAGGGAACAGATCCACACAGAGGTAAGTGACAATGTCTTTATTTTTAAGGCAAACTTAGGCGACACCGTCTTCAGGGTGAATGGAAACATAAAAACAGCCGATGATCACAGGGCAGCTGACTGACTAATAGACTCTCGGTAGGACAGATGAGCCTCGGGCTATGGGGCAAGCACAGGAAACCAAAACTAAAGTTCACACAGACATATGTGACGACAAACATCAATACCCCAACAAAGGACTAAAGGAAATCACCACCTAAACACCAGAGGGAAAATACGGGAAAAAGATGAAAGGGGGCGGAACTAAGAATCAACAGGTGGGATGAGCGCTAAACCCTAACACATCCATTGAGCACATTTTAAATGATTTTATCACATAACTGCAAGAGATCTCTTAAGAGGTTGGCTAGGCGCCATTGTGATAAAACAATGGAAGCAGTGATGGCCACAACCTCTGAGACAGAAAAAAAAACACCTGAAAGAGCAAAAAGACTTGATAACATGTCATCTCATGTAAACCTGCTGCCACAGCAGAAAAGGTTAATTACGAGATAGAAAATAACTTAAAACACATGATGCCATCTGAATGAGTTCAAGACACTCTCTAAACAACAGCTGTAATCACGCTCCGATGGTTTGCCTCAGGAACAGTTATCATCTCACACTGAAACTCTGATATGAGCCGAGTGTTGAGGCTGGGTGGAGAAGAGCTCTTATTATGGGATGTAGCTTTTAATTGAGCTTCATGAGTGTGTTTGTGAGGAGGACAGGTGAGAAAGATTCACTGAGGTTAAAACAAATGGCAGCACACGATGAGTAATTTCAGGATTGAAGAAACAGTCATTCATCATGTTTTTGTTCTGTTGTCTGGAACAAACAGTATTTTGAGTTTGGAAGCCCTTCTGTAACCAGCTAACAAAACAAATAAGACAATGGTAAAGTAAATGGTATGGGTCATTCCATCTAGGGCTTACACTATTGTTTTTTACACGTTTCGTGTTCTCCAGTTTTCAGATGGGTAGCACAAAGCAAAAACAGGCAATAGATAAACTTCAAACTTTTGATAGAACAAAATCAATTTGTTTTTTAATTAGGCTCTGATCATTTTTAAATGTTCAAAAACCTCATTATCATTTTCCTTGTCTTCTGAGCTTTGTTCATACTCTCTGCTGTTTGGTGGTGGCTGTTTCTTGTGGAAATTTTCATTTAATAATCTGGTATTTCTACCGGTATTCTTTTTGGTGCTCTCTAGAATTTAACTCAACCACTATAAAACTACCTTTGTTTTATTTCCACTACTTGTCCTAGCTTCCTTTTTCTTTTGTTGAAACGTGACATAAAAATTGTCTTGTGTGATTTGTTTGCTGAGAAATGCATTGTTTTGCATGTCGTTTCCCTCTCCATCAATGAGAGAATAGGTCATCATTTTAAACTTAACACGAAGCAATCGGCTTGTTAAATCTTCCAGGTCCTGGCTCTGACAGACAATGGGAGAAGGCGCTGAAACTTTGATGATTATCACACCAAAAGCGCTTTAAATCAGTTTTAAATCAAGCAAAACATTATGTATAGATTAACAATGTGTCATAATAAAGGTTAGAGTCCAGGTGTCCAAAAAGAAATACCGGTAACATTTAAAAAGTGGAAACTGCTGTTTTGTAGTGAAAGTTAGAGTAGAAACCCACGTGTGAAACAACAGTGTTTTAAGATTTCTTGACTCTAACCTTTATTACGACACATTATTGGTAAAATACACATAATGTTTTGCTTGATTTAAAATTGATTTAAAGCGTTTTGGTGTAGTAATGATCAAAGTATCAGTGCCTTTTAACATTATCTGTCGATGGGAAAGTGGAGAGCCAGGAACCAGAAGCGCCGCGCAACGTCACAACTTAGCAAATGGGATTAAAATAAAACTACATTTAAAAAGCTTAAAACTGTAAAGCTAAGAACACCAGGGTCAAGTAACCATCTCCTGGTAACTCAATGATATATCATATTTTATATCATATTTTATATTGCTGTTATATTTTATACTATGCCATGTTAAACACCAAGTCTTAGCCCCAAATCCAACTTCAAAGTGTACCATTTCTCTCATGAAACTTTAATGACAATTAGTTAGCAGGTGGTTGTAATGCCGTTATTGTAAGTCTCAGGAGGTTCCATCACCTCTTTCATGATTGGCACCAGCTATGCAGAGAATGATGATTCAGTGTTTCCCTTACTATTAAATGGAGGAGGGTTTGCCTCACCCCCACATATTTCTAACCAAGATATTTCTAAATTAAACTACTTTGTTGTGGGAGGTCTGGCTAACAGTGCACAGAGTTATCATTT
>SRMA01026912.1:51034-81812 GCA_007224835.1 Danionella cerebrum
ATGCAGGAGTTTAGGTATTTGGGGTCGGGGAGTGTGGAAAAGAGGTGAAGAGACGAGTGCAGGCAGGTTGGAGTGGATGGAGAAAAGTGTCAGGGGTGTTGTGTGACAGAAGAGTGTCAGCAAGAATCAAAGGAAAGGTATACAGAACAGTAGTGAGACCAGCTATGATGTATGGGTTGGAGACTGTGGCAGTGAAGAAGAGACAAGAGGCAGAGATGGAAGTAGCAGAGATGAGGATGTTGAGGTTCAGTTTAGGGGTGATGAGGATGGACAAGATTAGGAATGAGCACATCAGAGGGACAGCTCAGGTTGGTTGTTTTGGAAACAAAGTCAGAGAGGCCAGGTTGAGATGGTTTGGACATGTGCAGAGGAAGGATAGTGGTTATATTGGTAGAAGGATGTTGGAGATGGAGATGCCAGGCAAGAGGTCAAGAGGAAGACCAAAGACGAGATATATGGATGTGCTGAAAGAGGACATGAAGGTAGTTGGTGCAAGAGTAGAGGATACTGAAGACAGAGTTAGGTGGAAAAGGATGATTCGCTGTGGCGACCCCTAAACTGGGAACAGCCGAAAGTAGAAGAAGAAGAAGACTCAGATGTAAAATCGCGCCGGGAAAAACAAATTTGGGAAAAAAAAAAAACCATACTACTGTGAATCGCTTAGATGGTGTAATACCATTAATCTTCTCTTGCTGTGGTACCAGTTCTAATCTGATGGAACAGATTAAATTAAAACACCTGGTGGAACATAACAATGTACATCACATCAGATCAGAAGAAGTAAAGTCATTGAGACTGCAGTGGATTTGAAGCAGGTTTCTGTGGCCGAATCCATTCATAGAGGAGCATGTTATCCAGGTTTCAACTGATCTAGAATGTTTGCATTCATTTGCAGTGAAGCCAGAGAATAGACGCCATGATAGAAAGCTATAGATATGTTTACATTATAGAAATGCATTTAAATGTAAAACCGTTATAATACTACCAAATACATTTATTTTCTTTGACCACCCCCAGAATACTTCACGCCTACATATAAATTTAACATTGAGCTTTGCTGTTTTAGTTGTGTGTGAAGTTTGTGGATAAAGTAAAGGTTATTATATGTAAATATTTTTTTAAATGTTAATAACTCCGTAAAAATGTCGAGAAAGGCATGCGTCGTAATGTATGAAATAGTAAAAGGCATAACTCTTAACTTGCTTTCTCGGCATTTTTAAGTTTTTGCTAGACGTTGATCACGGCGCATGAAAATCACCATGGTAACTACAGTGAGCGCCAAAATATAGTGACGTTAATGTTACCTGTTTGTTTACTTCAGCTGCTGAGGTAAGTTGATATTGATCGATACACACAAACAACAAATGTCCAAACTTTAACAGAAATAAAAACTCTGAAAATTACGTTTGATGTGTGTTATTTAATGGTAAATTTTGTTCGCGAAAAATAAGAAAAATATTCAATTGTTTTATGAAGTTTGTTAAATACGAAGTAATTTCAGCACTAATATTTTACTTGTATGTAAAATACAAATAGCATTGGCGTGTTAGGCTAACGTTAACAGTGTAGCAACAACATTGCTTACCTATATTTTGGTTTTGTTTGACCTAAACCAATTGCTTTTCGTTTTACATTCACATTCACTTTAATCTTTGATTTAACTTCAAGTTGGGTGCGCTTAAATTTTACATTAAATAGATGTTATTAGATGCAATGTTGTTAATGTTTGAGTTTCCCCTCAATGAACTGTGATACGAACGCTTACCATTAAAGTCGTGTAAAGTGTCGGTAAAATTTCGGCGTCACAACAGCGGATCCAGGATCAGTTCACTCTCACTCTCAAAGTCACCTTTCCTCAGCCTGATTCCGAAATAAACATTCTTTCCTCTGTGTTTGCAGCTCATGCGCTGCTGCTTCACCAGCTCGAGACTTTATTAAGTTATTTTCCAAAAGTTCTCGTCGACAATCTCAAAGGTGAGTTCTTCACCGTGAGAGTTCAGTAGGAGAGCTCCGGAGTCGAGGGGGAGAGAGAGCAGCTCGAGGCGGCGCAGGGTGACCCTCCCACCGAGAGGAGGCGGATCTGGAGCTCGCATCTCCACACAGGACAGAGGTGCTGCTCTCTGCTGCCCCCTGGAACATAATTACACGTATGACAATAGCGTGTTGTATATTCACTAGTATGTTTAAATGGGCCATATTTTGTCATTTTTAAAGCACTTATAATAAATATTTGAGCCCTTTATACTAGCACTACACTTTTAGTAATGCAATATTAATCGTAAAAGAAAGTGTAGAAATAACAACACGCTTCATGCAATTCAGTGCCTGTACATGCTAACGCTCTTTTGTGTTCATGAACAAAGTTTTAATGTATTCCATGCAAATATAGTAGGGGGGGGGGTGAACATAGAATTTATTCTTTCTAATAGTGTTTCGTTGACATATAATTAAGATATTTTAGGTGTGTTTTTTTCTGCAATGCTGTGTTACCATTTATTAGGAAGCAATGCCTAATACTGGTAATGTTGGGTCAAGTCCAAATAGCTGGAAAATTTTCTATGGTCTCTGTCTTTTCCCGGTCTCGATTCTCTGTGGTCTTCGTATCATCTCGGTCTCGGCTCTCTGTGATTATCTTGATTTCGGCTGTCCTCTGGTCTTTATTCTCGGCTGCACAGGTGTCTTGGTGTTTTTAATCGAAGAACAAAAAGTGTTTTCATAAAAAAACGAAAAAAAAAACAATGATAATGGTTATTTTTTTCGGGTCTCTTCAAATAAACCACCCAGGTGTACCTTCACCCTTCCCCAATCCTTTACCCACTCCCCCTTTTAGTTCAACATCGTCTTGTCCTGACACAACTATTATAAACTGACTCGCGGGAACCACAACTAATAAATATTTAATAAATACTTTCAATGTTCAAATCCAGAGGAGAAAACACCACACCAGGCGTTTTACTCCCCTGGAGAAAGCAAAACTGTCCAACTCAGCAAGGCATGTACTACCCCATGTGATGACTTTTGAGCAGGACAGGACAAGGTTAAAAAAAAAATAAATAAAAAAAAAAATAAACCACCCAGTCAGATACATATTTTCTCTTCAGCTGTGTCCCAGGCCTCCAAAATTTGCCAAACTACCTTATTGGAGACTTCTGGAACAATCAATCACCAGGCATCTGGAGAGAAAGCACCTTTCACTTGGTTTAACTAATAATTCTCAAACAATGTAGTGAAAACAAGATTACACAAAAACGCATGAAAGATTCCTGAAAAAGAACAACATTAAAAGATGCTAGGAATGTAAGAAAAATTTATTTGCACAATGTGCCCCCCCTTTTTTTTGTTAAGCAATATAAACTTTAAAAAAAACCTTTTGATCCAAAATGCTGATTAATCTATAAAACCAAAGGTTTACATTTCTCATTATTCATCCGTCTTTCTTTTACTCATTCAGGAACAACACTATGTAAGTACAAAGTTTGTTTCCTTTTTTTGATCAAGGGACGCTCCCCCAGACCGGGATTGTGAGTGTGTGTGTGTTTGTGTGTGGGCGTGTGTGTGCCTGTGAGTGTGTGTGTGTGTGTGTGTGCGTGTGTGTGTGTGTGTGTGTGTGTGTGTAAGTGTGTGTGTGTGTGCGCGTGCGTGTGTGCAATCACCAGGACGGGACGTGCTCTGGGCAGCTCCACACACAGTGTAGCACGCAACTTGATCATGTGGGCATCACTACACGCCGCGCACATCCCATGAGCCATGAACGAGGCAGCAGATCTCTTCCCAAGAGGAAATCCTTTATGCGTAAAGTAGTCTCCTCATCTACTAGTCATGGATCAGATTTGAAAAATGTATAGCAGTGCAGCTGTAGATATTTTCTTTTTTTTTTACCCTATCCTAAAAGCTGCCACATGAGAGGGTAGGTATCTTGTTTGAGCTGGACAGTTTTGCTCTCTTCAGTGAGTGAATGTATGATGTGCTGTTTCCTCCTCTTGGATGGATTCTGCACCCTCTTCTCTCTTGCTCTAGGGCGGAGACAGTCGCTCTGCTCCTCTCTCCCTTATCATTGTTTACCCAGCTGCACTCTGTAGTTGTCTGCGAGAGACTCACTATCCTGCTCTCCAAATAAAAGGAACTATGGATCTGATCAACTGGTCTCTGAATGCAATTGACATCATTTTCTCGACGAGGAGTGTGGGTTTGGGGTAAACCACCTGTCCTGCAGGAACTTTCGCTGCTGGCTACACGATAGACTCATGGGCGAAGTTTAGGATCGTGTGCCTGGCCACCCTGTCCCTGGAGGATGTTGAAGACATTTACATTGGAGTTGTGGCAATTACAATTGGAGTTGTGATAACTGGGTTTCTGCTGATTGGAATATGTGTAGCTCTCGGCTATCTGCAATTATCAAAGGCGGTCAGTGCTGGACCAACTGGAATGGATTGTTGACTGGACTTAAAACTGTCCGGACTCCTTTAATGGTCTGTGACCGCAAACTGGATAACATCGGGGAGAGGCTGGCAGCGATGCAACGGAAGTTGGATAAACTGGAGACCAGTGCTGGACATTAAAAATCTGTAAAAATTTACAGTTTTTGACCTAAATTAACTTTTCTTCTATCTGGCTTTCCCTTATCTCCTCTGGCCTTCAAGGCCACAAGAAGGAGTCTAAACAATCCCCTCGAGTTCTTGATAAGGAGACTCTCTCTGCACTCCCCGCATTCCAACACCTCCGACTGCTTCTCCCACCGATATAATCTGTACAGCTCATGAGTACAGCGCCGTAGTGGCTGCAGGAAAATGTCGGCTGCTGACTTCAGCAGTTCCACCTTCGAAGGACAGTGCGGAAAAAGCTCTTTTTGAGCTACCTTACCTAATGTACATCCATTTCTCTGTTTGTTTCTTTACAAGATGGCGGTGCAGATGGCTGCCTTGGTCTGTCACCAAAGCAAATTCCTTGTATGTGCAAACCTACTTGGCAATAAAGCTCTTTCTGATTCTGAATTTATTTAACATTATTATTATTATTACATCAGGACAGGAGGGTGTTAATAGAGAGGGGGGAGAAAAGAAGAGAAGTAGGTGAGGGTGAAAGAGTCTGGAGTGAGAAGAATACCTATCAGAACATATTACAGCAGTTAGTTCCAGAAAAAAAATACCACGTACCACAATCACAGTCTGCAGTTACAGAACAGTTAATGATCTATTCAGGATAACAGTGAGGCCATTTATATTACAGATGATAGATCATGGATGGAGAGTGACCAGAACCATACGCATTATATTCCGATCTAATCTAAATGGACACACACAGACAAATTAAATAAATTAATGGATGTAGTATGATGAAGTGCCTAATACAGGAAACCTTAACCATATGCCGCAACCGAACGCCACCAGGTGTCATATCGAACCTTCGGTGACCCAAGAAATAAGTGGGCACTGGCTCATACCAGGCCCCACAAAGGGTCAGGCAGTACCCACAGACAGGACAGACAGCCCAAAGACAGCCAGGCAGTTGCCACCTTGCCATATTGGACAACCCTGGTAGTCCCCACCCACCAGGCACCTCCAACATGATGGCATCATCGGCCCTGGAAATTATTGTGTGTGCTGGAGGAGAAACATGCTTAGCTGAGTGGAGAGGGTGCGAGGCACAGTGCTCAGCATAAATGAGTACACCCCTTTTAAAAGTACAAATTTAATCAGTAACTCAATGAACAAAAGAACAATTTCCAAACTTTTCACAAAGTGTTATTGAACACTTATTTAAAATCACAAAATCTTCAGTTTTACTCAAAATGGTTGAAGCAAAACCCCACAACAAAAACTACATCTAGTATTTTATATGAGCATCAGGATTTTTAAGGTCTTCTAGGCATGGAATAAACAAGGTAGTGGTATCTTTTTCCATTCTTTAAGAATAACCTCTTTTCACAAGTTCACCCCCAGGGCCTGCCCTGTAGTAGGAGCATGAAGTGGCAAATATTAACGTACAAGGCAGGCTGTCTGGACATGGATCATATCCATGTAATACCCCATGTAGTGAACTTGCATGGCGATTCTATGTCTCCTAGGCCTCTTGATCTCTGTGGCTCCTTGTCTCCTTATTACTGTTAGGTCCTGTTTCATGTTTTTCTATTGTTTGTGTTACTCGTTCCCTCGGATTCTCCCCTCATCATTTCATTCAGCTGTCTGCGCAGGTATTGCTTATTGATCACCAATCAAGCTCCCTTCTTATACTCCTCTCCCTCTTTGTCTGACCGTTACCAATCCAAGACTTAGACAATCACTGCCTACCTTGTGTTCATGTTTGGTCTCGTGGAGCCTCTCTCCTCCTCCTCCTCCTTCACCTCCTCCTCCTGCTGCTGCTGTTGCTGCGGCTGCTGCTGTTGCTGCTTGAGTAAGTGATTCTTTCCTTTGGATTTCGGAGGTTCCTGGATCTGGGGGGCTCTCCAAGGCCCACTGGCCCTGGTGGTTTCCGGTGCTCTGCTATCTCAGAGAGAGGCCAGATTTGTGTTATTATTGAACTGATCCTGAACTGTTGCTGCACTGTTAAAAAAAAGATTTTTTACAGAAATTTACTGTTTAAATTTAGAAGACAATCGCCATTTTTTTTTATTAATGACCAAATACCTGTAAAATACAACAAAATCCTGTTAAAAAATATATTTTCTGTAAAATCACGGTGAAATTTATTCCTTTTGTATTATGAAAATATACCGTTATTTTACGGGGCTTATTTGTTTTAAACCAGTTTAAAATGTAAAATTATTATATTTCACTGTAAAAAAATTAATTCTAACGCAGCAGTTTACAGTTTTTATGTATACATTCTTTCAAGATTGTAGACTTTAAATAACATTGTCAACATACATTACATTAAACCTAAAATACTTTAAATAAAACAAAAGTAGGTATTCCTGTAACTATCTGCAAAGATACCAACCAAATTATCCACTGAGATTGTCTTTTAAAAACTCTGATCCTTCCAAATTTTCAGTGATTTTTTTTTTATTAAAACTATCCATTTAAAGGATTCATATCCGAAAAATGTCAGTGAATGGAAAAAGATCAATACATACAGATACAGTACAAACATGTAAACAATGTTTTAAATGACAAATTGTGTGACAAAAACAACCATCACGCATTAAAAGCCATTTTACTGTCAGAAGACGTAAATCCCATTCTGATTGGACGAGACGGCTGTCCGTCAGCGCTTTACCCGTTAAGCCAATCAGTGGCCTGATTCCGTCTATTTGATTTGACATTTTGGCGCTCAAACTCACCGGAGCAGCCCCTGGGCGCTAGACTGGGAGGCGTGGCGGAACTTTTAAGCCAAAGTTGTTGAAGCGACTTCAAGCGAGGAGCTGAACGAACATGTCTTCTATTATTCGATTATTGATATATTTTATATCCAGTTTGTTTTGTGGCGATACACTGTGAACTTTGCAGTAATGTCAACAATGCATGCTAATGTTTAGCTAGCGCACAGGCAGTTAACGTTAACAGTTATATGTTTTTATTTCAGTAAATGCGTTACTGAATTCACGAGGTTGATCCTTAACCAACGTTAACTTTAAGTAAGTTCATATTTAATTAATAAGCTTATTTCATTTCATATAGCAAGATAAGACGGATAATTTTGTGTATATAATGAGCATACACGATAAATTAACATGCCAACGCATAATGTTAAGATATTTCAATATCCTTCGTTTTAACCTACTGTAATTCCTACATGCAGATTCCAACGTGGATACCACATCTTGTATGGTAATTACCATTTTTTTTACAAATTTAAAATGATTTTATTTACAAGTTTTTGAGTGAACTGCATTAAATGTGAATATTTACTGCTGAATTTATAGTTTAAAGAAGTTCCATACAATGGTCGAACGTATGATGTATATCGATGGTGGCAAAATAGTGCCAAATAGAACTAAGAAATTGTCTAATGAAGTACATTTTGCTCTGCATTTAGCACATCCTTTTATCCAAAGCGACTTACATTTTTTCTTAGTTTTGAAAGTCTTAAGCTAATTTACTGTAGGCACAGCAGCTTAAAGTTTGGAACATGATGGAAACGCTGCTCCTTACAATACCGAAAACTTGTCCGGTTAATGGAATTCTTTAAAATAAGAAGTGAAAATGCCCTGTGATTAACCGGCCCCTTTACATATTGTGTCCCTGCCTTTGGCATGAATGCTAATAGGCACCAGCAGAACCCTGTGACCCCCAAATGGTAGACATGGGTATATACAATGAATTTACTGATTTTATACAGGTGCTGGTAAAATAATTAGAATATACTGAAAATATTTCTAAAAGTGACACCTGTACAATGTTTACTGAAGGGAATATATAATAATATATTCCAGAGAAGACAGGAGAGGGCTTGAAGTCCAAATATTTACTAAGAGTTTCATGAATAACACATTACAGATATATCTGGGTGAACTAACTGCATTACACAACAGCAAAGTGTGACGAAAACTCCCGTCGCAATGCGTTAGTTTCCACACCCCTTCCGTGTGGCCTGGCCTTATATATGTTCTTAAAAAATGCAAATTAGTTGGGGCGTAGTTCCGTTTGCCTCTGGCCTTTTGGGTGACCCACATGTCCGACGTGAGCCGTTCACCTCCTGTAATGGTGGACTGTCTTAATCCTCTGCACAGAGAAAAAGACACTCGGGGTGATAACACAGGTCTATAAAAATATCCTATTGATTAAATTCAAGTAACAAAAGAAATACACAATTATCACTCATTTATTTTTCAGTTTAATATTACACTTAATACTCAAATGATTATAACATAATACACCACATAGTTAGAGAAAATGAAACTGTTGGGAGATACCTAAATTATCCTTCATTACATTGACCCCATACTGATGAATTCCAAGTTGATTCATTCATCTTCCAACATGGTGGTTCACTTTCAGGTTCACAGGGATCAGCTGGTGCCTATCTCCAGTGCACTTTGGGTGAGAGGTCGCCAGTGCATTTCAGGACAACACGCACATTCACACCTAAGGGGATTTTTAGATTCAATTATCCGAACCGCATGTTATTGGGTTTGTGGAGGAAATTGGAGCAAGCACGGGGGAGTGCTTTAATTTTTGATGAATGTAATCGACAACTAAAGATAAACCAAATGTAGTTTAATATGAAAAGGTTCCATATTGAAGACTCCTGGTGCAACACTCTGCATTTACCGGTAAATGGTTTCTCTGTTTTGCTGTGTAGGCTACACATCCATGGGGATGACTCCTGAATTAACAGTTACACTAAAATGCTAATAGCAGATGGAGGAATTTCTGGCAGAGTCCCTTCCTCTAATCATTCCAAGTAACTACGACTGATCAGAGGAGGATCAAACCCAAAAACAAAGGTTTGTGATTACATGAGGGTAAGTCAATAATGACTCCATTTTGATCTTCCGGGTGGTGTGTTTGTTTAATGGTAATTCTTCTGATTGAAATCTGCCTTTTTATTTCTAGCTGATAGAAAGCTGTAAAATTATTTATAATGTAGAGCTAATGTTTACAGGTTTTCACAGAATTTTATCACTGCCATTAAAAATGTTAAGACTTATTTGTGCTGTGCTAACTTCTTGTTTTGTTTGCATTGATTGTACCCAAAAGTGTCATCATCACCATATCCTTACCTAACAGGCACCATTGTCTCATTTGGTCATAATGAAAAAAAGAAGTAAAAACTTACCTTGACTGCGTTATCGTTGCAGTAAAACTGACTGACTGTCAAGAATCCAGATAACTTGAGTATTTTACTCTAGCATTTTTTTTCCATTATGCACGTGGTTTTTCGGGAAAAGCAGCAATATTTCAATACAAGACATTGACACAGAGAATGGGACGCGGATGTGTGAGTTTAAATGCCAAGTTTAGTGCAGTTTGTGTTTACTTTCTAGTAGAAAATCATAAAATGCCTAATTTCACAAGAACTAAAGTCCTCCCTCTCCAGACACAGATCAAAGGGCTTTCTACCCCCTCCAACATGAAATCAAGTGGAACAGGGTAACAGTTCGGTCCTGGCTGAGTGGAAACTAGGGACCCTCTGGTTGTTCTGCATCTCGATCACCTGCCGACAAAAAGAAATGGGGGTGGGCACTGATCAAAGTAACTTCCTGACAACTGAGATTACACACCTGGTGTCAGTTTAAAAGAAGCTATACAGGCTGCTATTAGACCTAACAGCTTCAACTTTAAATAAACTAAAGATTCCTTTATTTTTGCTTTAAAGGAGCAAAATGAATAGGAATGTATTCCCGAACAAATGGAGATTATGTTAATTTGAGTTGAGAGTCTGTTTTTTTTTTAAACAAATATTTGCAATCATTGAAATGCAAGTGCTCTATTTTAAAGAGACCAGCAATAACAGACCCACAACAGTTATGAGTTGCATTGCTGATGAGGTGATGACGTCTTCAGTCAGATTTACGAACAAATGACCCCTAGAGCTTTCAAAGCTATATAAAGGTCAATTAGTCAATGTGAAGTTGTTTATGGAGTTTTATGAAAATTTTATGCCTTTTTTATATGTTTAATGTGTTAATAATTTAATTTGTTAATGTATATATTTTTTTCCTCTTTTGTTTCTTTCCTCTTCATGAAATATTGATTGCAACTGCCTTGAGTTTGTATTTGTCATATGATAAGGAGATGTTGGGTTGATTTGTATTGTTTCATTGACCCTTGAACTCTTGACCCTTGAACTGTTGACATATTAATGAAAATAAACGCAATCCACGTTGTTCCGAACCACAAATGTTTTAGTATTGTTAACTGCCATTTCAACTGTATTTTAAAATAATACATAAAGAACATTACAGTATAGTTTATTAACCATTTGATTAGCAACAATTAATGTATTCATTCATTTTCTAACCCACTTATTCCCTTTCGGGGTCACTGGGGTCGGCTGGGTCTCCAGTGTACATCAGGCGATAGGCAGGCATACACCTAGACCGGTCGCCGGTCCATCACAGATTATTGTGCTTTTGTTTTCAATTTATTTAATATACAAACTAATATACAAAATATCAATATCTTGTTTGTTGAAGTGTTGCTTTTATTTCCTCAGTTTTAAAAATATCTGTGTCTCGATAGAGATCACTGCCAGTAAAGAAAGCTGCTCCGCTACAACTAATTTTAACAGGTGGATCACCAGTGCCCACTAGCACTAGGCAGGAGAGCTGTGTGCCTCACCTCTGGTTTTCTCCATGGTGTTTTATGATTCCATGGCACACGAAACACATTACACACACACACAGTAGTTGATTAAAAAAACACTACATCATTGTCAATGCTTGAAATATTTCACTCTAGGACCATGTATAACATACAACAAATTAACCATTTCATTATATCCCTGTATTTTAAAATGTGCCAGCACATTAACTTTGTTACCAATTATCAAAGTAAAACAATCTGTGAAAAGCCGGTGAATGTATTACTAGATTCATGAAGATTCATCTAGAATTCTAAATTCATGTCCCACAATTAATATAAAAAATTACATATGAAATTAATCTAAAAAGCCTTTAAAGGTAAAATGTATAGACTGAGAGCTTTTTTCAGAGTGGACTCAAGAAGACATTGACCTGCTAGAAACTAGGCCATGCTTATATACTTACATACATGCATGTAGTTAGAAACAGCTCACATGTCCTGTTTTATCCTATAATTGAATTTGTTTATATCTTTCATGTTTAAAATGTGTTAAACACAGAGCGATGTCCAAGAGTCCCTGTGGCACATTTGTCATTGAAACATGAAGAGAAGTTCAGTGAAGAACAGATTCCAGGCCAATGATTTCTTCATGTAAAAGAAAAAAGTTTTCATCCCTGCAAGGTCTTTTGTGTTTGACTGCTCAAGACAGGCTGCAAAAGTTAACAGTCAGTGGATTGTGGTTTTAGTCACATTCATATTACCTCATCAAAGGATTGCCACTTGATATGAACTTGATTCCCAACCAATTAAATACTCTGCCAACACACCAACTTCACTTTCAGGACCCACCCTTCAGGCCCTCTCTCACAGTTAAACCCACAAACTGTGACAGCAAACCATTTCCATTGTGTTAACTCAACACAACTCTCCTTTCTGATCAGTCGCAGTGAAAATGAGGGCTATACGTGAAATGAAGACTTCCAGTGATTAAGATTTCATAAATCTTCAAGGTAGTTGTCCAAAATACTTATTTGGTAGGTTTTTCCTCACATTCCTGATGGCTAATCAGGGATTCCCAAATATTACATTGTCGGCCATTTCTCTCTGATACAGCCAAAGGACATTGAGAGCATGCAAATGCTTCCACAGTTTACCCTCCATCTCAAAGTCATGGTTGGCATAGAAGATCACAGGCTTCTTAACCTGGTCATAGTAGTGGTCGGAGAAGTCGTTGTAATTGTCCGTAATGAATCCATAAGCAGAAACCTAAGGGATGAACACATTAAACATGTTTAATGACCACATAATGTTTCACTCCCACTGTCCACTCCTTATTCTATGCTGTGAGCAGAACAACGGTTTTATAACCAACAAATATTATGCTTTTAGAAATATAAAAATTATTCCCTTTTTGGGGTCACTGGGTTCTGCCGGTGCCTATCTCCAGGGAACATTGGACGTACACCCTGGACAGGTCACCAGTTAGCTCTAACTGCAAAGGCCACACAGGGCTCTAGACTAACTTTTTGCACTGGTTGCACTGGTGCGCCTAAATATTTTTCTTAGGTGCACCAGCACAAAAGTTAGGTGCACCCAAATTTTCAACCGCATCACATTTAACACCCCATTTTCACAAGTTCACTTTTTTTAGTTATCTATTAATTTATTTTTTTAAATCACTGTCCATATAGACAATATTGACTTGTAAATGATTAACTAACAACCTGGTCAAAATAAAGTTCTTTATTTGAAGCACAATTCTACAAGAAAGGTAACTAAAACTTACTGAAAAAGTGTTTAAAGTGCTTTACTGAGCTGAAATTTAAACTTTAAACTGATTTTGGTCCCTAAGAGCAGCAAATGCTTTCTTTGAAGCAGCATTAATTCCTAATTAAACAAATAAAAACGATAATACCATTTACTACCCAGATCAAGAGTTTATAATGCAGCCTATTTATTTATTTTTTCATTTTTAAGTATCAGAATATTATGGTTAATGCAGTAACGAGACGGTAGGCATATTATTGACATAGGTTCCATGACATGACATGGCTTACCTTGGGCATGAGCATGCTCGACCTCACTGTGTTCAATAATATATTCATCGGTCTTCCTTTCCGCAAGATACGACTGTACACAATGATGCTTTCCTTTGTGCCGATATATGTGTCTCCGTCGATCAGGAATTCCATGTACACACTGTTCACAATTTGCACAGACGTCTTTTTTTTCAATGTATCTGCGATGACTCCTATAAATTGGGCGCGCGCGACATCATTGCTGTACGTCGGGTTTACGTTCAAGCCATTTTTCTTCATAAAAATTATTTCGGACTTGAATTTAGTGAAGGGGAGTTCTTCTTTTGCAATATTGTAGGCAACGTAAAACTTAATTCTCATCTCGGCCTCGTCTGATGATCTGTTTGCAGCTGCCTGCCGCTGAAAGGCAGCGGGGAGAGGGGACACTTGAGCAGTGCATTTATCGCGGCATGTAATGTGTTTTATAGAAAATTCTGAAGTTTATAGTTTCAATTCTAAATGTATTCGAGCCAGTCACAGGGGAGGTTGATGGCTCCGTGTCAGAGCATTGGTTATGATTTTCACGATCAGGCCCTAACTTATCTTTCTTAATGAAAAATCTGTCAATCGTTCTTTTCATCTTCTCTCGTAATCCACGGCTACATCCACTGTTTACCTGATGGACTCACCTCTCTCTGTCTGACTGCATCACGTGCATTTTCAAACGTACGTTCACACACATACAGGAATATCTGGACCACGGCCAATCAGGGGGGGGTGGGACGGGATACGCTCTTCACTATCTCTGATTGGTTTAGACCACGATATGGGCCTAATGTGTGTCTGTTGAACAACAGGGAGACTCACGGAGTTTCGTTTTTTTCCCCTCGAACGACGGGTCGCACCGGTGCAACCTTTGATTTTTTTTAGTCGCACCATTGAGAAATTAGGTCGCATATGCGACCAAATTGGTCGCACTCTAGAGCCCTGCCACAGTTTGCAAATCAACCAGTGTAGAAATAAACACAGAGAGATGGGTTTGTGTTGTTTGAGCAAATAAACATGTTTATATATGCAAACACTTTGAGATGAAGAAGGACAAAACACTCAGACATTGGAGCACATCGAGAGTGGCGAGCCGTGTGCTCAGACTAAAGAAAACACAAATACAACTTACCAGCCCAGAGCAAATTACGAAAACATGGCTCGAAAGTAAGGAAAAACAACAAAGAATACCATGAAAGAAAAGCCAGCACTAGAGTACAAGAGATTCAAGGAATTCTCACAGTTACCTGAATTATGCATGCTGGTTTGTACCTAGCAGGACTACAAGTCACAGGAGGGTATCAGAGAGGGCTTGGAAGTGGGAAGTCCAGTGACTTCCCCTCAACCGGCCAGTGAAACAAGCAAAAGCAGGAGACCTGCTCTAACCCTTCCTGGAAGAAGCTCAGGACTACTCCGACTGGGCATACTCTGAGGTCTTCCCCAGAAGAAGACACCAATCAATGAGTTAATCTAATTTTCCTGACATAGTAGCTCCTTATAAAGGTAGAGGTCTTCTGCAGACAAATAAGACAGACCTAGATGTTCTAAAGGTTTGAGGGTGCAGATGCCTGGTGCCTCCTCTCTGAGTGAGAAGGTCCAGAGTGAACCAAATCCTGCTGGTTAAGAATGGCACAACTAGAATGGCCTCTTCCACATCACTCCTGACCTTGCACAGAAACTGTCAAGGGGCTTCCTGGGGGAAAGTGGTTCCTCAACCCAGGGATTAAAAGGCAGCCACCAAAATATGAGCGGGAAGAAACAGTTGATATATCATACTGAAGTAAAAGTACAATTACTTGCCCAAGTTAAGATACTAGAGTAAAAGTATCTGTTCTGAATATGACTCAAAGTATGAGTAAAAAGTAACTCGTAGTCTGGTCCATCTGTTGTCACCACCACACTTTTGGGAATATCCCCTAAATGAATCTTGGTATGGAAGAACCTGGGGGCCTTCAAGATCTTCTGGGTGGACAGGCACTGCCCATGCCATGCAAGACCCTAGATCAGGGGTGCTCACACTTTTTCAGCTTGCGAGCTACTTTTAAAATGATTGAGTCAAAGTGATCTACCCGCTACAAAAATGTAAAACATCAATCAACAAACAATTATTTTCAACTTTATTGACAAAACACACATAATAGTTAACTATTTAAATTTTTTTGTAATAGCGTGAGTTTAATTTGATGACTTGCACTGAATTGAATCATTAGAACAGTTGTGTGTGACCTGAATTGATGGTAATAGAATGATTTTTATGGGAGCAATTGAGCTTTGATCCAAATAATCAAGAATAAAAATGATGCTCTAATAAATATTTCAATATTTATTGAAACTGAGTCGTGCAGTACAATATGCAGGTGAGGAGTGGCGTGTTGCTTGATTTTGGTTGTAATAGAGTAATTTAGAATGAACTTATGAAGCATATTCTGGGTAAAACATATTTTGGATCTGGTCATTTGCAGACGGTCCCTAAGCGATTCCATGTCAGCGGGTTGCTCATAGACGGTAATGTGTTTCTGCGAATGCCGAGGGAAACTTGTTTTGATAAAAAACGTTTTGTAGTTTGTCCGCTACATAACACAGATTAAAAATAGGTATTATTTGTTTACTAAGAGCATTCTGGTCTCAAGCTATTGATCAGATAAAACCGAATCTGTGAATCTGCAGCTAACTTTACTGAACTGTGACGGGATGGATGATATTTGTATAATCCATATACATATTGTTGATATTGTTTCAATTTCACGCCGCGATCGACCAGTAGCACCTCCGCGATCGACGTAATGAGCACCCCTGCCCTAAATGCCTCGACTGACTCTGAACTCTGGAATAGAGCCAAAACTGGAGTGGTCGCATATAGAGTAGTCTGAGTGGAACCACTGGAGGTACAGATGCCATATAAACCAAGAGCCTCTAAAATATCTTCAGAGCAACCATCTGCATACCATACACCGACCTGAGGGAGGCCAGTAAGGCCCGGTCCTTATGAGAGGCATGCCCGCATCTTGAATGAGTTCAGCTCCAAGCCAAGAAAAAAAGATCTGAGCCATGTAGGAATGTGAATATGAACAATGCCCCAATAACTGGGGCCTTGGGCTTGCAAATTTAATTGCATTAGCCATACTAGACAGTGACTTTGTCTGACAAACCTGAGGTGGGGCCGCATATCTGCAGACTTCTATGAACCAAAACTTGGACCTGCCCAAAAACATTGTGACCAGTGGGGCGGCGGTACATGCCTTCTCTCAACTTGCCCCAATGAACCAAAAATCCAGCCATAAAGATCTGGGTTTAGGAACTGGGATGGGAAGTGGAGGCAACTCCAAACTGATGGCCTCAGCTGCTCATGAAAGCATCTGCGCCACTTATCGGGCACTGCCCCTTCACACTACTAGGGGGCAGAAGCGAGCCCCCTGTCTGCTAAAATGTCCTCACACCCTCTGATGCAGCAAGGGATAGCAAGTCATCAATAGGGTCATGGGAGGGGCCGGGCCGCCTACTAATGCATGCTCAAGCAAGCTAGGCGAGAAGGGGGGGTGTGAGGTGGCATGATACCCGACCTATGCTTGAGCTGACCAGGTGACACTCATTCCCTTTTCCAGTGGCACGCGCTCACATCTCCCTCAGGAGAGAGCACTCGGAGCCAGGTTTGAAGAACGACAGCATATACCTGTCGTGGTATATAGGCATAATCTGTGGCAGAGTTGGCCAAAAAGCAAAAATATGTTTGTGTAAACGGAGGGAGCTGAACACAGACATAGACGAGGTGAGGACAGTGTTGAGAGGTAGCATTTGAAAGCCATAATTGCCAGGTCACACAAACAATAAATTGGTAATCAGAATCTACCAAAAAAGTTGCAACTGGTGCATCCCTATTAAGGTGCCACTATGACCGGAAGCAGTGATTTGTGAAATGAAGGTGGCCATATTTTGGTGATGAATTGTGAAAATGTTAGCCTGATGAAAGTGCCATACCTGATCACAGACATGTAGAGCGGCGAGCAAAACCAGAGCTCCAGTGCTAGGCATGTACACATCTCTGTAGTTAATGAGCCGTGACGAATTCAGAAACCTGTTCAGAAAGACCAAGAAAGTACATGAAACCAAATTTCTGTGTAGAGCTAATTGAGTGGTGAGTGAGACCTATAAAGCAGTGGAAACAAAACAGTTCTGTTTCAGTGTTTCACTCATTTTTATTGGCCCTGTATGCATGCATACATTTCTAGCTGCAAGCTCCTTTGGATGGACTCTCTTTGTACGATGCATGTTAAAATGACTTAGTCTTGTTAAAAAACCTGGGGCCTCATTTATAAAGGTTGTGTACGTGTGAAACTGGCCCAAAAAGTGCATACTCCTTATTTTGCACAATATTTAATATTTATAAAAACACAACTTGATGTCAAAGTTTGCTCATCCTTTTGTAGAATATGTGTATGTAAACTTCTTTGTCATACTGTGGATATTTGAGGTTTTAAGGACATCTAGTGGAAATTTGAAAAGCAGATATTTGTTAAAAAGATGTGTTTAACATACTTTAATGACGTTTAAATCACACCTTATTTGAAATCAATCTTGGAAAATACATTTTAAAAATGCATAAGGACTGTGAATTTTGACTAATGGCTGGGGATAAATACTATGGAAAAACGTAATTTGGGTGAGAAAAGGTGATACTTATTGTTACGTTTAATTAAGAATAATTGTGATTGCTAAAAGTAAAAATACTGCCTTGACCCTTGTGCCTCAAAGCTACAGGATGGCACTGTTGGCAAATGGATAAACAGACTAAATGGCAAGAACACGTTAGATAGTGTGCATGCAGACACAACTGGACATGCTAAAAAGAATAAAAAACAAAATCTTAATAAGCAAAAATTAAAGTTTATTGGGTATAGGAATCCAAGAATAATTCAAAGTTCTGCAGTTTGATAAAGATTTACAGCTTTTTCTTGTTCATACATTTCACAGCATCAAAGAAATATTAAAGTTATATTCTTCTTAAGGATGTCTTGTGCCGTTACTTGATGACAAATGGACAAATACAGAAAGAATGTGTATTTTGTGGCCACAATGCTTTCTTGACCAATGACGATGTGTAGCTAATAAGATTCCAGAGAGCAGTTCTCTTGGTTCTCTACTAAATGGTGTCCAGCAGTTTAGAGGCAACTGCTTTACGGGTCTTTTTGTTGCGCACACAAATTTTGACTTTCTGATGTAAGTTTAGTTTAATTCCAGATTCCACGCACTCTTTTAAAATTGTATAAAAACATTTTAGAACAAGAGAAGTCAGAGACTGATTATTTTATGAAATTTATTCACATAAATAACCCATCTTCAGATTATTCTAAAAAACATGTTTTGATAGAATAAAAGAAAAACAGAATGGAAAATGTTGACGGTTCAGTTTTCAATATAAATGATGCATTATTCGAAATGAGGGAAATTGAAGAATTTTTACCTCTGTGTCACATAGTGAATGAAAGACGGATGTAGCATCTTGAGCTGCCGAACATCAGGATCGTACCCAAACAGTTCAGAAGGCCTGAAAGAATACAGAGAATAAACAGAATCTCTGAGCAGTCTGTGTGGAAATTAAACAATATTTTAATTCGTTTTTAAACTCTGGAAAAAATACAATGACTTTTAAACAGTGCATCTCCCTGTAGTGCATCTGTCTAACCAACAGAAGGAGCAGTTGCCTAACGCCCGACTTCATTTCTTCAATCTATTGTAGTTTAACTGTATATCCCACAAACAAATTTTACTTCAGAAGATGCCTATAATCCTATAGGAGTATGTTAAAAGTACAGACTATCAGGCTGGGTTAGACTTAGATCTTTATCAGGTTTTGTTTTCTTTGGAAAACACATGCCCTTCCTTGCAACTTGAGTGCACAATACACTGTTCATGCTGTAATCTTGAAAAGAAGACAGAAGGAGAGTTTATGTAGTCATTAAATGTTCCCTGTTGGAATGTGGAAAAATTAATAAATTCATTATTCATTATTTAATAGACGTTCACTTTTCAAATGCGGTTATCGCTCTGTGTACGCAAGTGTCCTGAAATTATTCAATCAATTAATGCTGTGATCAGCAAACATCTGAAAAGCTCCTGTTCAGTGGTGTCAGACATTCATAGGATCCCTCTGGTACACGTCGCTGCTATAGTGTGCAATGTCCCCTCTGTGGGACAAATAAAGGTTCATTCTATTTTGATCTATTCAATTCTAGAATGGGTGGCACGGTGGCACTGTTACAGGGTTGTCGGTTCAAGGCTCGCTGGTGACTTTCCTGGAAGGAGTCTGCATGTTCTCCCTGTGTTTGCCTGGGTTTCCTCCGGGTGCTCTGGTTTCCCCCACTATCCAGATGGACTGGTGACCTGTCCAGGGTGTACCCCTGCCTTTCGCCCAGTGTGCGCTGGAGATAGTCGCCCACAGAGAGAACAGGGAGAACATGCAAACTCCTACCAGGGAGGTCACCAGCGAACCTCGAACCGACAACCTTCTAACTGGAAGGCCACAGTGCTGCTCTCTGCGCCTCCATGCCACAAATTTTGTTTGATGTGTGACTGAATTTTTTTGAGTGGTGATTCAAATCAGTTCATGCCAATCCCTTTAATCTCTACAATCACTGCCATGAGGCATTTCCACACCCTGCATCTTTTATTATATAGTCTTTTATTAAATTATCTCAAGCATCTGTCATATTGAGCCTGAAAAACAAGTCTCTGTTATAAAACTAAATGCTACAGCAGGGAGGCCAAGTATATTAATGCATCTTATCTCTGAGAAGATATTCAAAGAATCATCAGCTGGCTTGAAAATCACTTAACCCAAAGTGATGTATTCAAATTTTCCACAGATATCATGTTATTGATTGGTTGGTGCAAGAATTCAAGAACTTGACGTTTCAATATGAAAAACTGCCAGCCCACATCTACCCGTTTATTTTGAAAACAAAGATTTTCCTCGCGTTTGTGCAGTTCGAAGATATGTAAACGCAACACCATGATCATGTAACCATGTATTTCTGAAAACTTTTTAAAACACTCCCGGCTCTATCGATGTCCACACGCAAAATGAAAATAGGTTTTCCAGAGTTTCAGAGGTGGAGTTTGTGGAACTTTTATCACTAGCAACAGCTTCAGCTTATACATCAACAAAACTAACTATTCAAGTTTTAAGTTTTTGGCTAAAAAGATGAACCTATCCACATTTTCTGAAGAGAGCACAGATCTGGTTGCAGTGACAATATCTCCAGCAGTAGAAAATGTTAGATGTGTTGCCTGCCCGATCTCCGTGGAACAATGTCGGCATACAACTTTAAATTTATCCACTCGTCTATCCCCGTTATGTATTTTAACAGAGAAGCCAAAGTGTTCCCAACAGGAGACCGTAGTGAGGTGGGAGGGTCTTCAAGCTCTGGCTTCTCTTTCTCTTTTGCCATGATGCCATTTTCTTACTCGTGCTCGTGCTCGTCACTCAATAGCGTCCGTGTGGAAACTCGCCTAGGAACATTGTTCCACTGCGCTTAATATCGCGCTAATAATAGATTTATATCATTTAATAAAATACTGAATACCGAAACGGTACGCAAGTGTACCGAACCGAACAGGCCGTATCGAATTGGTTCAATACATACCGTGAAGCATTACACCCCTAAATATTAAATATAACAACTTATTCATCTTATGAAGAAATGTTATGATTGCATCTTATGAATCTCCTTTCAGTCGTTGTTTCTGACAAATGTTGAGTGATCGACTATGGGATGTCCCCACTGCACCGCCCCAGTACATAGCGTCTTTTTAAAAGAGCAGAGTTTGTTCTTCGACTGGATCTAGTGGATTGTATTGTCAAAGGAAGGACATGAGTTCTGTGTTGAATGTTTGTGCAGTGCTTGTGAGAATGCACGAAAAATTGTTTTCCTTCTGTCTCCGAGCGCTTGATGTAATCACCATTCAGATAGAGAGGGGGTTTCCGAATATCCGGACAGACAGAGCGGTGTCAGTCTCTGGCTCTGCCTCATACCATCCCTTTTTACCTAGCGTGTTCCCTGTCTGGCACAGATATTACAATGAACACAGTGGCCGAACGTCCTTCTTGTGACCCTGTAGATGATCTTTTGTCAATCGAAGTCTGAATCAGAGGGGGCGCTTCCTCTCAGTAGTGTGGAAGGAAGTGGTGTAAGGCCATCGGGTTTGAAAGTCCCTCATTCACCATCACAGTTGCACCTTTGGTACGTGGAGGCATTAAGAAAAGAGTTGCAGCTGGCCCCCAGCTCTGTTCCGAAGGTCGAGCCTACTGGGTCATATTCTTTGGCTTGTTCTTGAACATCTACGAAAATAATTGAGGTGGTCTCTACTGCAGCAGTCTCTGAGTTGATCAGTCACCAGGACAGAGTGTAGCAGCACATCAACCCATTTGAAGGCGAACTGGAAGAATAAGTATTTGAACCCAGTACAGGCAATTCCTTTCGTTGGGTTGAAGTCTCTGTAGACAAGCCACGTAGCCTCTCGGGTCAAATGACTCTTTTGTCATTGTATTTACTCCAAGCGTCTCAGTGACTGAGCAAACAATTGACATCAGCAAATATTTAATACACTTATTTCCATCACTGTAGATCACTTTTCAAATGTAACCTGTCAGCTCATATTTTAAGACTGCATTTAAACATTTTTTTTTGCCAGTTTGATAGTAAAGTTCCTGGTTTAGGATTCACCCACCTGATGCCTTTATCAAACCCAGAGGGTACAGTTATGCGCTGGATGGCAGATGCTACCATCACATAGTCTCTTGTTTCTGCTGGGATGAAAATATATGAAATGTCCTGCGTAAAGAAGGCAGACTGGAGTCATAATCATATTCACCAGCAGATGGCAACACATGAAACTCGGTCCACTTTCATTAAAGTAAGAGTTGCTAAAGAGAGCGAATGAGTGGAATCACCGGGTCTTGAGGAACCTTGACGAATCCGTCATCATGATAAGTAGACAATGAGTTCTTGAGGGAGTTGGTGGTGAAGCCGTAGAAATTTGTTTTTGTTCCAACATCTTCCTCAAATCCTTTGATAATTGCACCATTTACCCTAAAAACATTCATAAGAATTCAATCATTCATCTGTTTTCTATATCCACTTTTTCTTTTCAAGGTCACAGGGTTCTGGTGGTGCCTTCTCCAGCACTCTTCAGGCTACAGGTGGGATCACTAGTCCATCGTCGTTCATAACCGTTTATTTATGACTATCTAGCTCAGGGACCATTTAGAGATGGTAATACTGGCAAATTATATTTAATATTATTTCGTTTTCTTAGTGCAAGTGTTTTTTTAGATTAAAAAAAATATATATAAATGTTCAAAACACTTCAAAATGATCACTTATACAACAGTCCAAGAAAATCGCAATATCCAATGTACAAATAATAAATCATATAAATGCAAAAAGTGAGCTAAAATTAAAAAAATATCATTTTAACAAGAACAATTTTTACATTTTACAAACGCATTGAACTAAACATGAACTGGAAAACAAATTTGGTGTCTGTTTCTTTCAATTACTGGGAAGCTGGCGTTGCGAAAAAACCTTTACCTTGCATTCGTTACGAAAATGAAATGATCTTTTTATGTATCAGTTGTCTCATTTTCGCTGCGCTGCTTGTTTGTTTTGTTGTAGCGCATCATACTGACCTTTCAACTCAACCAGGTCGTAGTTCATATACATACCGTATATAATAAAAAAAATGTACTTATATATTGTCACATCAAGCTTACGTGCAAGTGTCATTTAAACACAAATAGCAATTATATTAAATTAGATTCAGTTCATTGGAAAGTGCTATTTGAACTATTTTTAGAAGAGGTAGCGGGCGACTCATGTGGTCCTCACGGGTAACCGTGTTGGTGACCCCTGCTACACATCATTGAAAACAAGTTCATCAACCATGCAGTTTTTATTTTAGGAGTAGAAACTAACCAAAAATAAAGCTTGAAACACAAACCTGAACACATAATCGTGGCTATCAATGTCTCGTCCCTGTTTGGATCCTTTTAGGATTCCTCCATTCCCCACTACAGCACAGCGAACACATTGATCTGAGGTTTTTCGCTCAAACAGGCGACTGTTTGCCCAGTACGACAGAAGAGAGAGAGTCTTTTCAATATCTGAAGCAGAGCAGAAAATCATCAGTTATTTCTTACAAACATAGAACTGAATAAAACTGATAAAAAGATCGAGGATTTGGTTATTTCATAATGTTGATTTCATTTCTTTGTTTACATTGCATTTACCCTCAAAAGACTGGTTCTTCCAGCCATAAGGCAGTGGTTGATTCTGTAGCTTCTGCCAATGAGCGAGTGAATCCCGCCAATTAAGAACGGGCACCAGAAAGTTAAACTCTTTGTTCAGACAGTCGTTTTTCTTTATGATGTTCTGCAAGGAGCAGTCTGGAACTACCTATAGACAAAGAAGTGTCAATATTAGTTTTCTAATATTAGTCTGTGAGATGGCCAGCATTAGCCCAAGCTGAACACAATAGTGCACCTTAGAAAGATGTGTTCACAACCTTTCATCCCTTTCTTTTCTATGGGGGATTAAACTGATATCTGATATCTATAGACTGTAGGCTTACCGGTGGCTTTGTGGCATACTGAGTAAAGCACAGTGCAAGCAACACCAAGGATGGAAACCCTTGCCAGAAATGTGTTCATTACTTGTAAGGAACGTTTCTTAAAACAAGTCTGCCAAATGATATAATGTAAAGGTAGCTTCAAGCAGTGGATGTCATTATTTTCATAAATTAAATAACAAATACTCAGAAATGTTCAGAAAAACTACAGGGAAACTTCAGTTTGTTCCTCTATAATTCCCAGTATGAAAACATACATTTTCTAAAAAAAAGAAATAACTCATGTTTCAATTCTACTCTGCTGCCTATCACAGACGAAATCTGAGGTGTTAAACAGAGCCAACATATAATTGTTGCAAAAACTGCACCTGGAGCATCTGGAAAACCTTCAGAGCAACCACTTGTGGACCTGACATTACAACCAGCAAAGCCAGGGTAACACTGATTCCGGTTTTCAAAACAACCAACCTTGAGGCAATACCAGTCTCTACCAGCCACAACAGGGTCATGACCTCCTTGACTAGCTTGTAAAGGTTCGAGGGGACAAAAACAGGCCAAGGGTTAAGATTGAAAAATGGCTCAAGGTGATTCCCTTAACTGGCCTCCATTTCCTTCTCGTAAATTTATGAAGAGCAATGTGTGGCATGCAGAGATGAAGCAGCTTGCCCCGCAGCTTTCACCATCAGGGGGGACAATACAAAGTGGGCTGGGAGATCATGACTGTCCCTCAATTAAATAAATCCAACACATGCTAGAGTAGATCAGACTCTTCCCATGCCAGTCTTTAAAAATAACATTTTCTCTTCAGACACAGGGTGCTCCCTGGCACACTTGATAGAAACCCACCACTTGGAGCTGTTCAATGATCTTGAAAGAGTTGTACCTGTGCTGGAAGCTCATGATCTTCAGCGGTGGGTACTTTAATTATTTTATTATGGCAGTTGGAGGTTGTACGGTTGCGAAAAGAAACAAGAAAGATGTTTTGCAGCCATTTGTGCTTTATACAGAGCAGGGGAGGAGTGGCCTGCAAATTTCACACTGGATAATGAAGTGGTTTCACTGGCCTGTAAAGTGGTTACAGAAGACTGGCTATAAACTCAAACTGGGTGTTAAAAATTAGTAAAGCTATGTTACACATCATGCGAAATGTAAACATTGTATATGTAAAAATGCTAGCAAGCTACCAACCGTTTTTTATTATTATTATATTGTTATATTATTTTACTATATCACTTCCTGTGAGGTCTACGATGGACTGGCAAACTGTCCAGGGTGTACCTCCACCTCTCGCCCAATGTGTGCTGGAGATAGGCACCGGTAGACCCCCGTGACCTCGAAAAGGGAATAAGCGGATTGGAAAATGAATGAACTTCCTGTGAGGAAATGAATTTTGTTATTCTCTGATATAAATTAATATAACCTCTTCATACTGTGTATAGTTAATGGCCAGTGGAATACATGGTTTAGCTCAAACTATTTATAGCCTTTTTGTCCCAATTCAACTACTTTACTTTGAAGTGTCAAAAACCTTCAGAAACCTGCAGGATATTCAATTATACTTTTCTGCAAATTTTAAACCCTTAAATGTTTAAACAAAACGTATTGCCTGTCATGACCTTTTCTGTCATCTTTTTTGGCATGTTGCTCCGCAACTTTTGTCATAAAAGCTATTTAGAAACATTTTCTTTTGGCACCAATAATATGTAGAATAAATGACTGAGACCAGGTGTTTCAGTGTAATTTTCAGTATTTAAAAAATATATAAAAGTGTAAATTTTAAATGTATTCACCTCTCAGAATGCAGAATATTCAACTGGACACTAATTTTTACAAATTGTGGAGTTTTACAAAAATTGGTCGGGTAACACTGTCAAGAAAGTGTGACTGAGAAAGGTTCTTAGATATATGAGAAATATATTATATTGAAAAGTCTTCTGACCTCCTGTTCAGCTGCATCCAGTTCAACCCAGGATTCTTCCAACTTCATTTCAGCCCTTAAGACAAAAATGGACAGAGGTATTCAGAAAAGAACACTCTTACAATGGAGTGAAGGACACATCCGGGAGGGAAAAGCTTTCAAAGAGTTCAATGGAAACTGCAACTGAACTTTGTAACATTTTGCTACTAGAGGTCAGATAGGGAACTGCATGTTTAGCTGTGTTTGTATTTTTAAAGAGCTACAATGTAGGTTTGTGGTCAAATCATGTTCTACAATGACATACAAATATTGTTGTCTGCGAGAGGCAAAAGTAAAAGCTATCATATTATTATTATTATTATTATTATTATTATTATTATTTGGCTTTTAGTTATTTGGTGTCTCAAGCTACAGCCACCAATCTTTTCAAGACTACTAAACTGGAACCACTAAAGGAATTATGGGAAATTTTTGACATTGACATTGACTTAATGTGGAGTAAAACTTTCTCAAGTTCTCGCTCAAACTGAGATCCTCATAAAAAAAACTTTAATCTGATTAGACATTTGAAAGTTCTCAGTCACACACCAACCACTTTGCAAAAATATTTCAACCCTGAGCTCTATGTGGGGGTCAAACTATTAGCTTATATTCATTCCTAATGAATCATTGAATCCCTTATACACATGAACCGAATCCAAATATAGATACGGAGTCTGCAGATTTGGGTTTGATTTGAGCATCCGGAGCAGCATTTGGTTCATTTTGTGCAAATTTCTATCAAATGCATCTCTTTGGACCCTGAATAATCATAGACTTGTTCAGAAATCTCCTGTGTGACTTTCTGCCGTGGATTGTCTGCTATGAAGAGAGTAGAAAGGAAATACATGTTTTACAGGAATCTAAAAGTATAAGCTGTAGCTTTAGTGTCGTTCATGACCATCAGTCTTTCCTTTGAAGCTATCCCCTACTGATGCACTGATTACAGCAGCTACGGGTTTAGAAACACACTCTCACTTCACATTAGAGAAAAGTTCACACTGTGTTTAAACACTACATCCTCTTCTGCATCGCAGTTGTGCAAACCACAATTGGAATTCTATGTGCCATGCAGTCTTTCATCAAATACAATGTGAGCCTGTTCCTTGTGGAATGAAAGACGATAATTAACAGTTACCACAAGAGAAGTAATCCGGGAGGAAGTTCTGAAGGGAGGAAGAACAAGTTCTGAAGGGAGGAAGAACATTCTGCTGAGGTAAAGTCAGGTGATCATACAATAGTCAGAACATATCTCAGGCATCACATATTTAACATGAGTGTCTACGGTGAATGGAAAACACTCTGTCATTGTGCTTGATGTAACCTCAAGAGTGATCTTTCATATTAGAAAACATCTTTCATTAGAGCTGATTTATTACCTGGGACGGCACAGCTGATCCACCCTTTATTTCCAAATAGTACATTCTTTGTATTCTAGTTTGATGACTCTAATGGTTGCTTAAGTATCAAGTCACCTCTAATAAAGTGTGCTGTGAATAAGTGGCAAAAAAACAGAAGTGGCTGCAAAAAATAAAGAAAATTCCTACCGACCACTTGAGGCTAATGTCAGAAGTGCTCAACTTTTTTAGCAGGAAGTTTCCTTTAATTTTGTGAGGCACTTAAAAAATATTTTGTAATAACACTTAATTATATTGACTTGTCAGACATATTGATATTGTGTTTAAACTTCTTCTAAGCAAAATATCCAAACTGGTCTGATTTGAGTTTCTATGTCTTTAGACTGGTACCACTTAAGTAATTGCTGGGAATACTGGGAAATTTTCCATTGACTTTTTTTATAGGGATACATTTTGAAAAGCGGCGACACAAACTGAGAAACGTCTAGGTTATTTGTATAACCCCTGTTCCCCGAGGGAGGTACAGTGCATCCGGAAAAGTATTCATAGCGCCTCACTTTGTCTACATTTTTTTATATTTATATTATTATTATGAAATTCATTTATTTCCTCAAAATTCTACACACAATACCCCATAATGACAATGTGGAAAAAGATTTTTTGAAATTATAGCAAATTTATTAAAGATACCAAACCTGAAAAATCACATGTACATAAGTATTCACAGCCTGTGCCGTGAGGCTCTAGATTGGGTTCAGGTACATTCTGTTTCCACTGATCATTCTTGAGATGTTTCAGCAGATCTATTGGAGTTCACTGGTGGTAAATTCAGTTGATTGGACATGATTTGAAAAGGCATACACCTGTCAGACAGGACTGCCTCGAGGCACAAGGCTGGGGAAGGTTATAGAAACATTTCTGCTGTTCTGAAAGTTCCAATGAGCACAGTGGCTTCCATCCAGATGTTTGGAACCACCAGAACTCTTCCTAGAGCTGAGCGGCCATCTAAGCTGAGTGATCGGGGGAGAAGGGCCTTAGTCAGGGAGGTGATCAATAACCCAAGGGTCACTCCATCTGAGCTCCAGCGTTCTTCTGTGGAGAGAGGAGAACCGTACAGAAGGACAACCATCTGTGCAGCAATCCACCAATCAGGCTTGTATGGTAGAGTGGCCAGACGGAAGCCACTCCTTAGAAAAGGGCACATAACAGCCCACCTGGAATTTGCCAAAAGGCATCTGAAGGACTCTCAGACCACACGAAACAAAATTCTCTGGTCTGATGAGACTAAAATTGAGCTTTTTAGAGTGAATGGCAGGCGTTACATTTGGAGAAAACCAGGTACCGCTCATCACCAGGCTAATACCATCCCTACAGTGAAGCATGGTGGTGGCAGCATTATGCTGTGGGTTTTCAGCAGCAGGAACTGGAAGACTAGTCAGAATAGAGGGAAAGATGAATGCAGCAATGTACAGAGACATCCTGAATGAAAACCTGCTTCAGTGTGCCCTTGACCTCAGACCGGGGTGATGGTTCATCTTCCAGCAGGACAATGACCCAAAGCACACCGCCAAAATATCAATGGAGTGGCTTCACAACAGCTCTGTGAATGTCCTTGAGTGGCCCAGCCAGAGCCCAGACCTAAATCCGATTGAACATCTCTGGAGTTGACTTCCCTATGACATCTGTGACACATGTATCGCTCCCCTGCAACATCTGCACATAACATGACCCCGGGGTTGAGAGTAAAATGTTGTCTTGCTCTGTTTCTGTTAAAACTGTTTCTCCAGTCACACTGATTCAGACAGTAACTGTATATTAAGGCTGTATTTGATTTGAAATGTGTTGACACCCATCTGATAATGTGCATGTTTATTTTTTAATAAATGCCAAAGATCACTCAACTCAATCATTTGACTTTTATTGAAAATCATACATTTATTTAAAAACACACTTTAAAAATAAAGTTTAAAATTACCTTTCAATCAGTTCAAATTATCAATGTAATTGAATGAAACTCGTTTTGAGTCTAAGTGTTCTGGGTAACTATGTTTTTTAACATATGAAATCCTGAAGTTACAGAATTATTTAGTCTGTAGCTTTATTTAAATGATTACTCTCAGACACGTACCTTTGATGCGGGCACCCGTCCCCAGTCGATCCCATTCCCTGCAAGTTCCAGCAGAGGAAGCAGAGAGAAACTGCCAGAAAACACCTGAAGAGCTTCAGCTTCATACACCGACCGCGAAACATGCGGGAAAAACCAACCCATGCCGCATTAGTGCGAGCTGCTGCCACCAACATCATTTAGTTTGGACCCGGGATGTTTATAAGAACCGAAGAGGTGATGCGGTGCGGGAAGTCATGCTTTTATACCCCCTCAACATGACAAAGCTAAAACCTGTTCCGCCACATTCACTGACGATAAACGAGAGGGAAACAGCTTCTAAATGAATCCGCATGACGCTGAGATGTGTTGGCTAATGTCAATGTGTTTAAGTTTTCGGAAAGGCTGAACTGAGGAGGTCAGGTGAGTTTTCAGGTGCTTGGAGCTCCGCTGAGACAAATACTGTTGTCATGACGCAAATACGATTAACAGAAGAGAGCATAAACACTGGAGTTCACAGGAGTTCGTCAGAAGATAAACGGTTATGGAACAAAGACAAAGTAAATAGGGAATGTGCAAACTAGAACTAAACGTAAAGTACTTCTCAAGTGTTTCTTGTCAAGTACAATGTATTTATATATCGTTTTTAATGCAGATATGCTTCAAAGCAGTTTATCAAAGGTAAAGTAGGCAATTTAGATGAATAACAAGTCAACCCATGGCATGTGTCATAAGCGCTCATGCTCGCGATTGTTCTCTTTCCTCGCGCGCAGTTATTTCCTCTTCCCTAATCACCTGTTTGCTGTATGAGGTGCTCTCTCCCTCTTTCTCTCTCTTTGAGGTCATTGTTGTTATATGTGTGCTTGTGCTGATCCCAGGTTTCTACGACACCGCTGTTAGACCAAGTTTGCTAAAGTTCCTGACTTGTTTTTTAAATGTTTTTGTGTGCAGATGTGAGATTCTCCACCCGGTCTCTGTTCCTGCCTTTTTTCCTTAAGACCTTTTTGTTGGATTTTAGTTTATTCCTCCTCCCTGCTCTGTCTATCGGTCAACTGGGTCTTCTGTCTTGATCGTGACAGCAAAATGAACGCAGGTTTAAAAAAAAAACTTTCATACAAAAAAAGAAACCACACATGTTCGTTAAAAAAATAGTGTAAAGACTCTACCAAACAGTTGATTACAACTTTGAAATGCCATTTTTAAAATGAGTATTTAGCATTGAGATTGCATAAATACATACACATCACTCCCCTGCGACATCTGCATTACACGTGTCACTCCCCTGCGACATCTGCATTACACGTGTCACTCCCCTGCGACATCTGCATTACACTTGTCACTCCCCTGCGACATCTGCAGCACACTTGTCACTCCCCTGCGACATCTGCATCACACGTCACTCCCCTGCGACATCTGCATTACACGTGCCACTCCCCTGCGACATCTCCAACACACTTGTCACTCCCCTGCGACATCTGCATTACACA
>SRMA01026912.1:84739-98275 GCA_007224835.1 Danionella cerebrum
AGATTGGGGAGAGTTGTGCCAATGCTGCGCTCAGCAGACCTTACTACCCTCTGCAGTCTTCTGAGGTCAGATTTGGTGGCTGAGCTGAACCAGAGAGTTATGGAGGAGAAGAGTATGGGTTTGATGATGGCAGTGTATACCGGTAATTGTTTTAGCAGATTCTGAGGCAGGTAAACTTCCTCAGCTGACGAAGGAAGTACAACTTCTGCTGGGCCTTTTTCACAATGGAGTTGATGTGAGTGACCCAGCTCAGGTCCTGGGAGATGATGGTGCCCAGGAACCTGAACTACTCCACTGTTTTTCTATATTTGTCCATTTGTCATCAAGTAACGCCGTAGCGGTCACCTTTAAGACGGAACGTTATATTGTTCTATGATGCTGTTGTAAGGCTGGTCCATGGGTTGATCCAAGGTCTGGTTTCAACCATGGATGAAGGTTTTCAGCTGTGTTCTGTCTTTCAAAGCTTGCTGGAACTTTAATTATTGAATTTAACTTTTATCTGACTCCATATTTTTATAAGAAGGTTATCGTTTACCTTTATCATTAGCTTTGATTAAAGCTATAGTAAACTATGTATTAATAATAGGGGTGTAACGGTACGCTAAAATCGTATTCAGTTCGGTACAGTGTCTTGGAGAGTGCGGTTCGGTTAATTTTCGGTACAAAACAGTAAGAACTTACATAATCTTTATTTTGAAAAGCTGCCAATACACAGTAGAATTCTTGCATAAAATAAATAAAAGTGACACATTTGGGGGATATTTTAAATAAATTGCATAAACATTTAAATAAAATACACATTTTTAAAATAAAAAATGAAATACTGCAACTAGTTAGGACCTGAAAACTTTTAACACTAGCAACAGCTTCAGCTTATATATCAACAAAACGAACTATTCAAGTTTTAAGTTTTTGCTAAAAAGATGAACCTATCCACATTTTCTGAAGAGAGCACAGATCTGGTTGCAGTGACTACCTCCAGCAGTAGAAAATTTTAGATGTGATGCCTGCCCGATCTCCGTGGAACAATGTCAGCATACAACTTTACATATATCCAGTCGTCTATCCCCGTTATGTATTTTAACAGAGAAGCCAAAGTGTTCCCAAACAGGAGACCGTAGTGAGGTGGGAGGGTCTTCAAGCTCTGGCTTCCCTTTCGCTGTTGCCATTTCTCACAGCTACCAGGCGTGCAGCTCTACTGTGCGTCACTCAATAGCGTCCGTGCGGAAACTCGCCTAGGAACAATGTTCCGCTGCGCTTAATATCGCGCTAATAATAAATTTATATTATTTAATTAATAAAATATACTGAAACGGTACGCAAGTGTACCGAACCGAACAGGCTGCACCGAAACGGTTCAATACATACCGTGAACCGTTACACCCCTACTTAATAATTGTTAATAATTAGAGAATGGCACTCACTCGTTATAATTAACCGTTTGTTACATAGTTTGATACTTTAGTTCTTAGCATTTACCATTATTTTAGAAAGTGATTAGAGAGTAACTATTGACAAGATTGAACATCTCATTTATTAACAAACACTTAGTTACTCAGCAAAAAGGTGAAACAATAGCAGAGGCTACATGATCTGAGAAAATCTAAGCCTTCCAGATCACGGGCTTATCATAGACGAACAGCCGCAAGCTCCTCTTGCGTTCTTCCTCAAATACCATCCCGATCTAAGTCCACTCCCGGGAGGTTCTAGTTGAAATGTAAATCAGACAGCATGTTCGAGAGACCACGTGACCATACATGGTGTTCCTCAGAGACGAAGTAATTGAATCTGGTGTATCATTCAGAGGCAGACGCCATTGTTAACCAAAGTAATCACAGATACAGATGGTAATCACATTAACACTTTCGTAACACAGAGCAGATTCAGGGAGTGGTCGATAGTCTCAACCCCCCTGGTTTAAACTCCTTCCACACTGTTACATTTCTGTTGAGTTATTGACACATTCACAAAGGTAATTGTATATAATTGTATACAAATCTGTACAAACGACAAGACTCTAAACTATTCTTTGACTCCTAGACCCACTAATATGAGCTTTATTGTAACGCCACGCCAGCAGAGGGCTCCCTCTCCAGAGTTCTAACCCTTGCTGCATCACTTCCTGTTGGGAGGGTATTTAAGTCAAGCCCTCCCATACCTACAGTGCGAAGTATTGCCAAACTGTGTTGCATGCCAAGCGCTTTCTGTCTGACTTACCTGCCTGTTTATTGTGACCTGTTTTGCCTGGACTTTTGGATTCTGATATTGATTTGTTTGCCTGTTGGATTGTTATTTGGATTCTGACCCTTGCCTGCCTCTCGACCTTCCTGAACGGTGTTCGTGTGAGTGTTTACTGGCACATGTGCTGCCGCACGGCGCCGCCATTTTGAATACTGCTTCTTTTCTCACTGTGTGCTTCAATAAACTTCGGCACATGGATTCCCCAATGCCTCTTGCCTCAGCGTCATTACATTTATTTAATTGTGTTTTTTGCTCATTTAGGTTTGCAAAACTTCTAAATTGTTTGAATTGGAATTCAAAGCCAGTTCCTTCAACCCTGCAGAAGTGTAGCTTTTTCTCAACTTTAAAAGTGTTATAAGGGCTGAGGTTTGTGATCTAGCAGATCAATAAATATTGGCTGTCCTGGCAATCCCTGGCTTTGTTCTCACAGGTTAGCTTTTATTTCTGTGAGATTACATCCATCGCTCTGTAATAAAAGTGATATTTCATACTGCTCTAACAATAAGTCAATATCATAAATCTGTCATCGTGTTGTCTGGTGTGGTTGGTTCGCCTGCCAACTCTTATAATCTGGCCTCACAATCCAGGAATAAACTACAACTAATCCTCATTTCAGCAGCTCTGGTTTTATATGTTTGCTGCAATAGATTTACAAGTTAATATTTAAACCAATATATTTAATGTTGCTCACATGTGGTTCTAAAACCAGCTTTGTGTCACATTTTTTTTCAAATAGCCACCTCTTCAAGATAAAAGAAAATCAGTGTTTAAGGCTTTAAAAGAAAAGATTGGTCTTCGCATGATGACAAATTAAGAAATCATGTTCATGTCAAGTTCTGATCTCTCCGGCAGTATTTCAGATAGAATATTCACATTTAAAAACGTTATCTTACCCTGTACATAATCTTTATTTTGATCTTGAGAGAAATCACCTAGAGTCCATTTTGCCCCACTCCCCACACATGAGTTAAAATGGCTGGGGTAAATTCCAAATCACAAGTTATTTTGATGATTACACTTAAAAAAGAATTGGACTTCACTGTCATCCTCACGATTCACCGAATGAGGCCCTGTGGTGTACTCCTGACCTGTTGTGATAATCTCCAGGGCCAGTGGTTTACTGGGGGCTGCTCCATACGGTCGCAGGAGATTATTGTCCCTAGGGTCATTCATCCATAGGGTGGAGTTGTAGTTGCAATTGTTATTTTTTATTGTGTACAAATATTTCATGATATGATAATTGTTTTATATCCTGAATGCTGAAGTGTAACTCTGTTCTAGTAATTCTCTTCATTTACAGTTTGTGGAGCTCACTGACATTTTGTCATGACCTTACCTTTGAACATTTAAACTCTACGTATTACTGTAAATAAGTTTTTCTCATCTATTCATTTGATTTGCCAATGTCTGGGAACAGCCCATAAGGGTATTTAAGGTTGACTGCCAAGCCCGAAGATTATGCAACCAACGCAATTCACTTGTCAATCTGCGAACTAACTAATAGTTTGCATCATAAATGAATTCTTTGTGATTTGGCAATTCAGAATTTGACTCCTCCAGATTCTTTGCCTCGTTGTCCTTTGAGTCCTTTTATGAGAGATCGGCAACTTCCATTCCTTGGGCCCAGTAGTTGTATGGAGACTGGTTGCCTCAGTTGAACCACAAGGAGTCCTTGAGACCATCCAGTGTCGCTTTCATGTCCTTGCTCCTCTTGGTGCAGATGTACTGGCATGCTGCTGGCCCAGGAAGAAACGCATTAATATTTCCAGTGACCGAAACAGTTTCTCTGTCGAGGTATGTTTGGTACGGCATCCTTTGCCACTGAGCTCAGCTCAGCAACCGTTCTCCGGAGTATAAGAGGCTCAGAGAGGGAGGTTGACCTTGAGATACCCTCTGATGTCGAATCTCTGAAGGAGGAATGACCCTGCAGCCATGAAGCTCAGTCAGGGACTTTAAATCATAGGGTGGCCGCTAAAAGTAAGTAGTAAAACCTGAATTATGCAAATGAGGGAAGGTCAACTGTCATCTCTACTATGTCTCTCTACTGTTCTTGGTTTCTTCAAATGCCTAGACTTGCAGCCAAGACTCCAACTGCTCAAATGGTGGGTCTGGAAACCCTGCCCAGGGCGGGGGCAGACCCAACCTGGAGGTAGGCTGTCCTTAGAGCCAAGACTATGTTTTCACCCATTGTGGGCTTCTGCTGCTGTAGCCAACCTTCCTCACGGTCTGACATGCTGTGTGTTCAGAGATGCTGTTGGACTTTTGAGGGTCCAATGCGTGTTCAAAATGATTTTAGGAGAACGTGTATTAATAAAAAGGTAGATTTAATAAGTATTATTACAAGAGGAGAACAATACGGTGCACCGGAGAAATCTTCCCAGTCTGTTCCCAGGATGATTTCTGATTTTCTCTGTTGTTCTCAGCTCAAATATCACATTTCAGTTTCACTCTCCGCCTCCCTGACGCGTTTCCTTTGAAACAAAACTGTTTAAAACTGAATATTCTTCCAGAATATTCTTATCTCTTCCTGCCTGGGAAGAAAAGGGGAGTCAAAGCAGTCCTCTTTCCCTTTTCCGAGGCCATGTATAATAAAACCATTCATTCTCATTATAGTGAGATCTAACTTTACAAGCATAGGAAGTTAATTAAATTTCCCACAATGCTCATACCTAGATTATAACGAGTGATTATTTGAGTTTGAACCAGTCTGGCTATTCTCCTCTGACCACAAGGCATTTGTGCCCACAGAACTGCCACTCATTGGATATTTTCTCTTTTTCTGACAGTTCCCTGCAAATCCTATAGGGATGATTGTGTGTCAAAATCCTTGATGATCAGCAACTTCTGTCTGTCACCAAGAATCATGCCACAGTCAGTCACTTATTCACATTTCTTATGTGAATGAGCAGATAGACGAGCAGTTATTAACCGACCAGTGAGTGGAGGGGGCAATTAAGTAGAGAATCAGTGTCATTTATACGGAATCCGTAAGAACAAAACATTGTTATTTTAGACTTTTGAGATTCATTTAATCGTACCACTTTGAGACTGGCACAAAAGGTTATAGTTTATTCGATTGGTTCATTTAGCTGAAGCTTTTGTCCAAAGGTTGGGAGAAAAACACCTGAAGCAGTCTGTAATCATGAGAAGTTGTTCATGTTCATGTTCTGTATGAACCGAATAGATATTTCTACATGAAATACATGATTGATAATCAGCTGTGGTTACAGCATGTGGTGGATCTAAAGAACGTCTCCACCAAGAGAAGAAACATTATAAAGTTTTCAATAATAACTGGGCTGAATACATGACTGAAATGATGAAAGCAGTTTCTTGTTACACCAACAACTCTGATTGAGTTTATTTAACAAAGAACCAGGAACATTTTTAGGTAATAATCACTTATGCAAAAGTAATTAACAGCTGCCAGTCAAACACAATGGAGTATTCAAACAATGGCATAGCTGTCTATGTGTCCGTGTGTGTTTTATGATGGTGTGATTTAATAGAGGGCAAATACAAAAGAGTATTTTCACGGTTGAATTTCCTGTTGGTGACACTGCTCAAGCTTTATGAGTTTTGGTAGTTGAATATTTCGTTCCCGTGTTTAAAGTGAGAGACATCTTGCCTGAGGAAACCCATTGCATGAACACATGTCTTTCATAAACTTTGTCGTGCTTAATTATATTCTTATACGTTTTATGTGAACCTTTTGGAATGTCATCGTTTTCGGAATACATTGGATTCAAAATAACTTGTGCACTGGGAATGTGTTCTGACTGGAAATAATGTCTGCGATTAATTCCAGCCATTGAGAGAAAAGCATCCTGGGCGAGGGGAAGAGATTAGATGTAATATAAACAATGACATTTGTTTCAAAAAGGGGTCTCCTAAGAATGGAAGCAAAACAGACTCCTATTTTTATTAATAATCATATTTTTGAAAGAACTCCGGCCTTGCTCATTTTACCTTATGTTTTTACATTGTAAAAAAGTCAAATACCCCAAATTATACTTAAAATATTTTAATTATCTGTTACTTACTTGATTTAATTGCTATTAAAAAAACAAGCGTCATAATACTATATTATATGGACTATGCAGTGATGTAAAGTAACTAATTACAAACAATTACTGTAATTGAGTCGTTTTTTCTGCGCGGTGTCTCACCCAATGTACGCTGGAGACCCCCGTGACCCTGAAGAGGGAATAAGCGTGTTTGGAAAATGACTGAATGAATAAATGAATGAGTAGTTTTTCTCAGAAACTGTAATTTAGTGATTAGATTTTAAATGTATTCTTCTACTTGAGCACATTTCTAGTTCTTGCAGTGAAGGTTTGATCTCTGATCTTAACCCAGTGTGTCATTTCCAGTGTCTTTTTAATGCAAAAATAAAAACAAAGTTGAGGCTGAAAATGTAAAGATTGTGTCAAAGCCGTTCAATGATTGCATCAGAGGCTCTCAAAGCAAATTCATGATGCAGTTAAATAAACACCAAATAAAACTATCACACGATATTGAAACTCTGGACCATGGTTTCCTTGGAATATTTTCACTGGTTTCATGATACCACCTTGTAATGTTCCCTGACACAGAATATCATTGTGTCCATCCCCTTTATATTTCATAAATATATATATTTTGAGTTTCAAATTTATTTGCAAATTGTGGTGCAAAATAGATACCTAGTGTTTTAATCTTGGCCAGCTTTCTTTTATTAATGAAAAAAAAATATATATATATATATATATATATATATATATATATATATATATATATATATTTGGTACAGCAAATTGAATTGCTCTAAATTTGGATATCCATTTGTTGAAATAATTGTAATCTGATTTGACCTGTTTATGGCCAATTTTGTACAAATTTCTACATGTTGAAAATAAACAAACTTAAATCTCTACAGCACTTTCAAATTCCAAGTATCATCCATAAAGGTCTGTCTATGTATAGAAAAATACATTATTATAGAAACTAAGATTTTATACAAATTACACAAATCAGATTTAGTTCATTTAAATAAATGAACTTCATAAAACTTTACTTCTTGTTACAAAAAACAAGGCACATGTATTTAAAGTAAGTAATATATTTATTATTAAGTCCCTTTTATTTCAGACAGTGTGTAATTTGCTTAATTACTGGTGGAACTTTAATCAAATCGGTTTCCTCTATGCAATCGCTTGCCTTAATTTTATAAATTTTTACAGCGCAAGTTACTTTTTGGGTGCATTTGGTTGCCCCAGAGTCATGCAGTGTGTACAGTTCTATGATGAGACCACTCCAGTCTGAACTTAGCATTCGGGCCTGGTCTGAAAACAACCTTGCATTGCTCTCGGTAATGAGTGGTGTAGGAAACTCTGAGGTTTCGGGGTAACAGAACAAGTTTAATGTCCAGGGCGGCAGTGCTTTTTAAACAGAGTCAAGGGGCAATTCTATTGGTGAAGCCATATGATGAAAAGGCCAGTTCAACAATAGTACGAGGGGTCATGAAGAGAAGTCTTTATGCCAAAAGGGGGTAACAACAAAACAATAAAGAAGGGGACACAAAGAGAAAATCTGTTTAGGCCAAAGGGGGCAACAACAAAATTCTAAAGAAGTGGCCACCAAGATATATTTATGCCAAAGGAGAAGGGGCCACCAAGAGAAAAACTATTAACCAAACGATGGCTTGGGTATCATTTTATTAAGTTCGTAAAGCAACACAAAACAAACCAAAACACAGCTAGAGCACAAAAGAAATGTAGAACCCAAATATCAGTAAGCGAACGAAAGACAAACTCTATGATTAATATCCTGCATTCTAATCTAGAGATTAATTAAATCACCACAAAAGAAACTAACTTTTCACAAAGAACACTCATAAGAACACACAGGTAAGGGAATATCAAACACACAAGTTCACATTGTTTCTCACAGTCTTGATCACAGTCATGTTCAAATCATCCCCAAAACTTTACTTTTTAACTAGTAACCATGTCCTTATTAAAGTTTGGGGA
This sequence comes from Danionella cerebrum, assembly GCA_007224835.1. Lineage (NCBI taxonomy): Eukaryota > Metazoa > Chordata > Actinopteri > Cypriniformes > Danionidae > Danionella > Danionella cerebrum. The sequence goes on from SRMA01026912.1 coordinate 92,992, forward strand.
GGACTTTTACAATGTTCTATAGATGAAAAAAAGCAGATGATTATTCAGTGGCATCAGAGTGAATTAATTTGTATTTTAAGGCTTGCAGTGAAAGAAAGTACAGCCAAAGCTGCTTTGGATCATGCTCTTCTCTTCTCGAGACTATTGGACGCATCTAATCTGATGGTTACATAAGTTACCGCGGTCTGGCGCTCTACTCGCCCATTGGCATACAACAGAAGAAAGGCTAAAACTTTGATCATTATTACATCAAAATGCTTTAAATCACTTTTAATTCTAATTATTAGGTATACATTACCAATAATGTGCAAGAGTTGGAGTCAATGTGTCAAAATAAATTACATTGTATTGAGTGGAATGTGCTAAAGGAGAAACCCCGTGTTAAACTAAAATGTCTTACTCTTAAATTTTGTTTCCAAAAAGCAGTTTCTAATTTATCAAAGTATATTCAGACACATTGACTCCAACTTTTATTATGGCACATTATTGTCAATCTACACATAATGTTACACTTGATTTTAAGCGTAATAACGATCAAAGTGTATTTTTGTTGATGCGCCGTTGTCACCGTTTACACTCCGGATTAAAACAAAAAAATGCTATCGAATCAAGGAGTCAATATCGTTTTTGGCTTCAAGTGAACGGTGTCTTGACATTATTGAACTTTTTCTGACTAAAAAAAACAAATGTTTTTAAACCACTTGCAGTTGAGTAAACGGGGAGCACACGGTTCTGGAAGTACCTCATTTATCAATGCTTCCCTCAAAATGGCGAGCTGTGTGACACCTCAGTCATTACCCATAATTTTTCTGTGCATGTCTAACAAGCACCTCTCGAAGAGCCCTGATCTTTCATTTATCCGATCCACCATGTCGAAGAGCAGCCTCTGGTCTCGTTGCAGGATTCCCACATTACCTGACACCAGAGCAAGGCGCTGGGTTATCTGGAGAATCCTGTTTATGATCGTGGTGTTCCAGCGGTTCTGATCTTGTTGGATTGACACAATCGTCCTCTCCAAATTGCCTACACGTACATTAATAAGGGCCTTGAGTGACGAAAGGCAGGAGCAGTTCTGTGGGGGCGGTACCGAGTGCCTGTGGCCAGGTGCTGGAGGCATATTGCTTGAAGGTTCACGCTGAGGGTTGAGCGGTTGAGCAGGACACGGGATGGGCTGTTGAGGGCGAGGGCGAAGAGGCTGTTGAGGGCGAAGGCGGAGAGGGCGAAGGCGGAGAGGCGGTAGAGGGCGAAGGCGGAGAGGTGGTGGAGGAATATAGCGGTTTCTTCGTTGAAACATATTATTAAGGGCCTCTAGTTCACGTGTGAGCGACCTCAAATCGTGACTTTCATATGCCAACATTGCGTCCATTTCCGCCGTAATCCACAGTTCAGCACACTGTTGGTCGTAGTCGGTCAGCTTTTCCCCTGTTGGGCAGATTGAGGCAAGTGTTAGTAGGTGGCTGTGTGAAATACAGTTGTGCTCATAAGTTTACAACATTTTGGATTCAACAGTTTCAACAGTATCCCTCCCTTCCCAGAGTTTAAATATTGCTGATTGGCATTCCCAGTTTCTTAGATATCTGTGTATATCCCTTTCCTGTACAGTTCAACAACCTTCTCTTTTTGATCCTTTCACAGCTCTTTTGCCTTCCCCATTGCTCAGAGTTCATAAATGTCAGCGCATCACTGGATGAAAGAGGCAAGGAGCCAGAAACTCAGAAACCTTTCATGCACAAACATTCATTCCAAACTACAGTGGTACCCCGAGATACGAATGCTTCGAGTTCCAAAATGTTCGAGATACGAAAGGTCTCGCAGGAAATTTTTTTGCTTTGAGATGCAAAGAAAAATTTGAGATATGAACAATAACAAATATTTCTGCTCTATTATCTGCTTGTTTGTCTCACGTCACGCTGCGCTTCTGTGTCCTTGCGCTCCTTTCTCCCTTTGAAGAAAGTGTGCTTTAAGGGGCTGATACGCAAAAAAACAAACAAACAAAAAAAAAAAACGAGCCAAACTTGATGTATAGATTATAGGGGTGTAATGGTTCACGGTATGTATTGAACCGTTTCGGTACGGCCTGTTCGGTTCGGGACACTTGCGTACCGTTTCGGTATTCGGTATTTTTATTAAATTATATAAATTTATTATTAGCGCGATATTAAGCGCAGCGGAACAATGTTCCTAGGCGAGTTTCCGCACGGACGCTATTGACTGACGAGCACGAGCGCGAGTAGGAAAATGGAATCATATCAAAAGCGAAAGAGAAGCCAGAGCTTGAAGACACCTCACTACGGTCTCGTGTTTGGGAACACTTTGGCTTCTCTGTTAAAATACATAACGTGGATAGACGAGTGGATAAATTTAAAGTTGTATGCCGACATTGTTCCACGGAGATCGGGCAGGCAACACATCTAACATTTTCTACTGCTGGAGATATTGTCACTGCAACCAGATCTGTGCTCTCTTCAGAAAATGTGGATAGGTTCATCTATCCTATCTATCCTAACTAGTTGCAGTATTTCATTTTTTATTTAAAAAAAATTAGTTTTTCTTAATAAAGAGTGCAATTTATTTAAAATATCACCAAATGTGTCACTTTTATTTATTGTATGCAAGAATTCTACTGTGCATTGGCAGCTTTTCAAAATAAATATTTTGTAAGTTCTTATTGTTTATTTGTCTTATCGAACCAAATGAACCGAACCGAACTCTCCAAGACACTGTACCGAACCGAATACGATTTTAGCGTACCGTTACACCCCTAATAGATTAATAATAATGTACTATAACAAATGTTAGAGTCAAGGTGTCGTAAAAGAAATAACGTTCATAACGTGGAAAGTGTTGTTCTGTAGAGCAACTTAGAGAAACCCTGTGACACATTCTCAGAAACGTCTCTCCATCCCTTCACACCCTCCGTATTGTCTGCGCTTGTGCTTGAAACTGTGTTTGTGTCAGTAATTCGTGAAATATCTTGAGAAAGATAACTTTCATATGTAGTGCCGTAATGTTTTCTGGATCTGTTCCTCCTCCTCTGACACATCGCTTCACTCTCAAGGTAAGGTTTCACATTTGTGTACATATTACATATTTTGCTTGTGTTTTATTCTGTTTTATTATCATTTATTACATTAACAATGTGTAGATCTAAGGATTGAAGAAACGTTACTTGATTTTTCTCTGCTTTTCCATTTTTTCATCTACTTGTACTGTTGTTTCTGAGAGCCGTTGCATGGATTAGGCGTTTTACATGAAAAACTTGCTTCGAGATATGAAATGTTTCACATATGAAGGTCACCCTGGAACAGATTATTATCTCAGGGTACTACTGTACAGGTAACAGGTACAGATAAGCGCCGTGTTTCAAGTTCTGCAGTAGCAGCTTGGATGTATTTTATTCGTTGGACTGTTACGAGTACAATGGTATAAGACACTTCATGATTCAGTGGCTGTGTTCCTGTAGAGACATCACAAAAAGTAGACATCTCCATTTTGATTTGTTAGGACTCTTTACACAAATTGACAAACTGTTGTCACTGTGGTGTGTTAAACATATAATGCTTTATAACGCCTGAAACATGAGAAATTAGAAAAGAAAAATAAGAATTCTGGATCTTGTTACAGTATTAGAGTTTACTGCAGTGTCTAATATAAACAGATATCGCTTTACCTCTTCTCTCACTCAGATCATTGGTGATTCATTCTTTCTTACATTGCTTTCACGTTGCCAATCATAAACTATGTTGTTAGTATCCTGTAGCTCACAGTCATTACGCTACATCCCCTCCGTTTGTGCTGGTGTTACATGTACTGCATTTCATTTTGTCATTATAGAATGCTAAGTTCTAATTCTATAGTTACTGTATTTTGGTTAAAGTAACTCATAATAAAACTAGTGTAACATATTACAATTGTGAGACAGTAATATTAAATAACAGTAAAAGATAATCTGCAATGTCTTACAGTTTGGACATAACTTGCACAACACTGGAGGTCGGTAGGTGTACGTTCTGCTTTTTGGTTATTGTTTCGATATTGTATTCTACACTAGCTGTGTCACTGTTTATGTAGATGTGTTTATTGCTTTATGTTTATTTTTGCCACAGCTGGACTATAGTTACTCTGTAAAATCATAAAAGGACAAGATCAGTGGAAACAAGAAGCAGGTGACATAAACTGAGCTTCAAAAAGGATCTGCGTACATTGGGTACATGTGATTAATCAAGGCATAAACACATCTTATGATCCCACACTCACTTTTATCCAGGTTCTCCTCCTCCTCGTACTCCTCCTCCTCTCTGTGGATCCATTTAGCTTTAATCTCTGGAGTGGTATCTGAATCCCTTTGGCGCTTCATGGCAGATTTGGAGTTGCCGTTCTTACACAGAGGTTCTGGACTTTGAGAATCCTCGGGGGTCCCTGTGTCACCATCCACCGAGGTTCTGAGCTTGCTGTTAACTTCTAATGGTAGCTGAGAGTCTGGCTTTGGGGAATCCTCGGGGGTTTCTAGGGCACCTTCAACAGAGGATTTTGTATTTTTGGTCTCTCCAGGAGATAAAGCAGGTTCCTCCATTACCAGTTTATCAGAGCCTTCTGAAAACAGAAAAAAAAGTTTTGTTTAGTGGTCCCCAACATTTTTTGCACAATGGATTGTTTAATGTAGCTATTTTTTCATGTACTAATATTAACTTTTGGCATTTTGTGCATGAGCAGGAGGGTGGTACTGTGGCTCAGTGGGTAGCACTGTGGCTTTCCAGTTAGAAGGTTGTTGGTTCGATGCTCGCCTGACCTTCCCAATCCCAAAAACATGCAGTTATGTTAATTGAATAATCTAAATTCCTCTTAGGTTTGAATGTGTGAGTGAATGTTGCCCAGTGACGGACTGGCGACCTGTCCAGGGTGTACCCTGCCTCTTGGCTCAATGTGCGCTGGTAAAGTGTTGGTAGATCTTTGTGATAGTGTTGAGACCAATTCAGAATACCTGGACTCTAAAGAGAAAAAGAAACCTCTTCTGTAATGGGTAGGGGTGTAACGGTACGCTAAAATTGTATTCGGTTCGGTACAGTGTCTTGGAGAGCTCGGTTCGGTTCATTCGGTTCGGTACAAAAAATAAAAACTTACATAATCTTTATTTTGAAAAGCTGCCAATACACAATAGAATTCTTGCATAAAATAAATAAAAGTGACACATTTGGGTGATATTTTAAATAAATTACACTTCTTATAAAGAAATACACATTTTTTAAATAAAAAATTAAATACTGCAACTAGTTAGGACCTGAAA
>SRMA01026913.1:0-31020 GCA_007224835.1 Danionella cerebrum
GGAAATAGCTGACTTCCTGTCAATTTTGGAAATGAGATCCCATTTACTAATATTTAAGTTTTAGTACCCTACACATGCGTGGCGAATTTCATTCGCCTACGACAAACTCACAGCGCATCATAAGCTACAACGCGTTAGGTGGCGCTGTAGAGTCATTTTACGACACCCGCTTTTCGAAACACAATTAGACGTAAATTTTCGCAGGTTCTGATGTGTGTGCAAAATTTGGTGACTTTTTACGCATGTTTAGGCCCTCAAAAGTGCCCGCAAAAACACGTTAGAAAAATAATAATAATAATAATAATAATAATAATAATAATCCTAACAGAAACAATAGGGTTCTTGCACCTCCGGTGCTCGAGCCCGTTGGGCCCGAGCTCCTTCGGTGCTCGAGCCCTAATAATCCTAACAGAAACAATAGGGTTCTTGCACCTACGGTGCTCGAGCCCGTTGGGCCCGAGCTCCTTCGGTGCTCGAGCCCTAATAATAATAATAATAATTAAAGCTGCAAGCAGCGATCAAGGGCTCGAGCACCTACGTCGCCATCGCCTCTCGGTGGCCAAATCGTTACAATGCGCTCTACGACTGATCCTTAGTTTTAAATGCTGTTCCACCTGTGATCACTTGGTGGCGCAATAACTGATGATTGGGTAAAGTTCATTTTTACAGCTTTAAGAGTCAAAAATAGAATTAAAATGAAAACATACACCAAAGTGTTTCTTTCTCACTGCATTCATTATCTTATGCTGATACTAAAATTATCTTTATTTGTTTCTTACATTTTGAAATGTTGCCAGATTATCCAAGAGTTGTTAGATTATCACCCTTCAAATATCTAGTTTCATAACTGTGTATTTCCCTGGGATATTATTTTTGATGAACTAAAACGAGTGGTAAACCAACAATTATTACCCATAAATAATAGTAAAGCACACCTGATATTAACTGTTAACCAGATGATCATCGTGAGAGCTAGTTTGATATAAGCATTGCAGCATCAATCTGTAGCTCTGTTCTGAACAATCTGCAGCTTTCTAAGCTGTTTGATTTGTCGCAGTCCAAACAACTGAACAATACTCCATGCATTCATTTTTTTAAAGTAAGAGGTAAAAGAAAGAGCATTTTCTGGATACTGCGGTACCATTTGGCATGTCCTTGGTAATGCAGTCGATATGTTGTTACCATCCCTGCACATTATAGTGTTTAGAAACACACTGATAAAAACCTTGTATGGAGCTGCTGGTGTATGCTTTGAAACAGGGTTGGAACCAGTACATGACACTGCCACTATATAAACAGGGACAGAAACATTATTCCATTGTGGAAATGATAGAACAATGATGGAACTGATTCACTCTGAATAAAACTAAATGTTTACCTGCTTTTCCTTTGCATTATTGGCACCTTGTTATACTGATTTATTGTTATGCTGAAATAATGGACTTTATGTTATTGTTATCACTGGTTGATCATGATCAGAATGTGCACATCTAACATGAATTTAGGTTCAATGGACATTTTAAACATGACAAAATTGTATTATGTTGTCAAATTCTGATCGCGTGGAACTGATATTCACAATAAAAATCACATAGATCCATAAATAGATTTACAGGGCAAAACAAGCTGTTTCAGTTTCATTGTCTAGTAGGCCCTTTATGCTTCATCACAATTATTGTGTGGTATTTATCCTATAAGTTACACACAAAACCTCAAAATAGGCATTGTGATTTCATTACAGTATTTCTGCTTTGCTTTTTTTGCACATGGACTAAAAAGCAGCACCAGGGAGTTTATTACAAATGAATGGAAACATTTCACAAACAAATATCTTTTAAGTAGTAAGTCTAATGCAAATAAAATATAAACATCTAAAGCTTTTTACATTATATCACATCAACACATTTTTGCTTTGTTTTATCCTTCTTTTTACGTTAAATGTTAATTATTCTAATGATTACGCAAATAAAATATGAACATCTGAAGTTTGTATAATGCTGTACATTTGCTGTAATGCTGTACAATATTCACTGCTGTAAGCAACTTGCATTGGACAATTGCATTCTTTTAAACTTATATTTATAATTAAACAATGTGTTACAAGTATATTTGAAATCTACGCGGCATATAAGCAAAATAAAAATGAAAACGTCTTCACGAGTAAACATTTTATATGAACTCCATTAGCTTAGTCTGTGCAATCACGTGATTGAATGCGCGTTCACGTAGAGGGGAGCCGAAACTGCAGTCATAGAGGCAGTGGGTCTCAGCGAAGCACGGGAGATCAACTACTTTCAAACTCTCAGAGAGAGAGAGCGAGAGAGATGACAGCACCGAACTGGACGATCGCGAACGAGACACAGTGACTGTGCGCTAGTAGCGGCTGGCCACAAACTCGGAGAGAGAGTGAAACCGGAGCAGACGCGCATGTTAAATAGTCCGTCCCCGGACTCTGACGGGGAGTCAAATCACTCTCAACACGCGAAACGCCAATCACTCTCAACATGCACGCACATAAAAATAGTATAAACATAAATACAATATAAGCTCTTAAGCCCGAGAGTCCCAGGTACCGGGGACTTGCCCCCTTGTGCATTACAATTTCGCTCATAGCTCATTAACCCTGAGAATGACCCCACACATATCACATACCGTTGTGCTAAGCGGAAACTCCTCTAAAAATCTAATGCAATTTCATATCCGTTAACCACAGCTATAAGGCCATGCAAATAAACAACAACATGTCCGGAGTATAATTCATGACCAAGTTTTTGCTCTGCCAGACTGCCACTGCTTCCCATTTTACAGCCATTCTCTTAAAGCCACAGTGACAGAACCCTACAGCCATTTTGAGGGTTTTTTGCAAAATAATTAACTTCCTTTTGATTTTGGAAAATCGCTGCAATTGACTTTTTTTTTTGTCTTGATCTGCAACATAAGTGTGGCAATTTTCAAGGATGTCCTTTAAACACAGTCTGAAATAGCAGTAAAAAACAGCAGAAATTGCTATATTGCATGTTGCCATTAGGTAGCGCTATAACTGACACTGTATTGCGCTCTATGAAATCCTTCAGACATGGACTCTTAACACGCATGACGAATTTTAACCTGATCAGACATTGCATTGCTGAGTTATTAACCACTTCCTGCTCAAAGAAAAAGTTCGACTTTCGAGGACTGCCATTCGCGCATCGTAAAATGAAGTCAAAAAAGCTTCGCAATTTAACATCCCATATGCCTCGCAAAAATACTGAACAACTTTGGAGATGAACAGATGAATTCTCTAGGAGGAGTTTGTTAAAGTATGAGACATGCAAAAGTGCGATTTTAAGGTTTTTTTGCATAATATTTAACTTCCTGTTGATTTTGGAAACTCGCTCCAATTGACTTTTTTTGTTTGTCTTGATCTGTAACATGAGTGTGGCAATTTTCAAGCATGTCCTTTAAACACAGTCTGAAATAGCAGTAAAAAACAGCAGAAAATGCTATATTGCATGCTGCCATTAGGTGGCGCTATCACTGACACTGTATTTCGCTCTATGAACTCCTTCAGACATGGACTCTTAACACGCATGACGAATTTTAACCGGATCAGACATTGCATTGCTGAGTTATTAACCACTTCCTGTTCAAAGAAAAAGTTCGACTTTCGAGGACTGCCATTCGCGCATCGTAAAATGAAGTGAAAAAAGCTTCGCAATTTAATATCCCATATGCCTTGAGAGAATACTGAACAACTTTGGAGATGAACAGATGAATTCTCTAGGAGGAGTTCGTTAAAGTACAAACCCTGAAACTATGCTCAATTACATAAAATAATAAAAAATAACCGAATTCCTGTCGGTTTTGGAAACTGATTCCTATTGACTTTTTTGTTGGTCCTGATGCCCTACATACGTGTACTGATTTTCAAACATGTACTCGCAATACAGCCTGAAATACAAGCATAAAACAACAGAAAAGGGTCTATTACATGTTGGCACTAGGTGGCGCTATAACTGTCACTGTATATCGCTATTTGGATTTGTTAAGATATGGACTCTTAACATACATAGCGAATTTGAACTGGATCGGACATTGCTTGGCCGAGTTATAACAACTTCCTGTTTACGACAAAATTTCGACTTTGGATGACCGCTGTGCGCACATAGTTTATCGAAGTCAAAAAAGCTTCGCAATTTAACATCCCATATGCCTTAAGATAGTGCTGAACGAGTTTTGAGACTAACAGATGAAATCTCTAGGAGGAGTTCGTTAAAGTACGACGTGAGCAAAAATGGCCATTTTTAGAGGTTTTTGCAAAATAGCTGACTTCCTGTCGATTTTGGAAATAAGATCCCATTTACTTATATTTAAGTTTAGGTACCCTACACATGCGTGGCGAATTTCATTTGCCTACGACAAACTCACAGCGCATCATAAGCTACAACGCGTTAGGTGGCGCTGTAGAGTAATTTTACCACACCCGCTTTCCGAAACACAATTAGACGTAAATTTTCGCAGGTTCTGATGTGTGTGCGAAATTCGGTGACTTTTCATGCATGTTTAGGCCCTCAAAAGTGCCCGCAAAAACACGTTACAAAAATAAGAATAATAATAATAATAATTAAAGCTGCAAGCAGCGATCAAGGGCTCGAGCACCTACGTCGCCATCGCCTCTCAGTGGCCAAATCGTTACAATGCACTCTACGACTGATCCTTAGTTTTAAATGCTGTTCCACCTGTGATCACTTGGTGGCGCAATAACTGATGATTGGGTAAAGTTCATTTTTACAGCTTTAAGAGTCAAAAATAGAATTAAAATGAAAACATACACCAAAGTGTTTCTTTCTCACTGCATTCATTATCTTATGCTGATACTAAAATTATCTTTATTTGTTTCTTACATTTTGAAATGTTGCCAGATTATCCAAGAATTGTTAGATTATCACCCTTCAAATAGCTAGTTTCATAACTGTGTATTTCCCTGGGATATTATTTTTGATGAACTAAAACGAGTGGTAAACCAACTCTGCAATCTGCAGCTTTCTAAGCTGTTTTATTTGTCGCAGTCCAAACAACTGAACAATACTCCATGCATTCATTTTTTTAAAGTAAGAGGTAAAAGAAAGAGCATTTTCTGGATACTGCAGTAACATTTGGCATGTCCTTGGTAATGCAGTCGATATGTTGTTACCATCCCTGCACATTATAGTGTTTAGAAACACACTGATAAAAACCTTGTATGGAGCTGCTGGTGTATACTTTGAAACAGGGTTGGAACCAGTACATGACACTGCCACTATATAAACAGGGACAGAAACATTATTCCATTGTGGAAATGATAGAACAATGATGGAACTGAGTCACTCTGAATAAAACCAAATGTTTACCTGCCTTTCCTTTGCATTATTGGCACCTTGTTATACTGATATATTGTTATGCTGAAATAATGGACTTTATGTTATTGTTATCACTGGTTGATCATGATCAGAATGTGCACATCTAACATGAATTTAGGTTCAATGGACATTTTAAACATGACAAATTGTATTATGTTGTCAAATTCTGATCACGTGGAACTGATATTCACAATAAAAATCACATAGATCCATAAATAGATTTACAGGGCAAAACAAGCTGTTTCAGTTTCATCGTCTATTAGGCCCTTTATGCTTCATCACAATTATTGTGTGGTATTTATCCTATAAGTTACACACAAACCCTCAAAATAGGCATTGTGATTTCATTACAGTCTTTCTGCTTTGCTTTTTTTTGCACATGGACTAAAAAGCAGCACCAGGGAGTTTATTACAAATGAATGCAAACATTTCACAAACAAATATCTTTTAAGTAGTAAGTCTAATGCAAATAAAATATAAACATTTAAAGCTTTTTACATTATATCACATCAACACATTTTTACTTTGTTTTATCCTTCTTTTTACGTTAAATGTTAATTATTCTAATGATTACTCAAATAAAATATGAACATCTGAAGTTTGTATAATGCTGTACATTTGCTGTAATGCTGTACAATATTCACTGCTGTAAGCAACTTGCATTGGACGATTGCATTCTTTAAAACTTATATTTATAATTAAACAATGTGTTACAAGTATATTTGACATCTACGCGGCATATAAGCAAAATAAAAATGAAAACGCCTTCACGAGTAAACATTTTATATGAACTCCATTGGCTTAGTCTGTGCAATCACGTGATTGAATGCGCGTTCACGTAGAGGGGAGCCGAAACTGCAGTCATAGAGGCAGTGGGTCTCAGCGAAGCACGGGAGATCAACTACTTTCAAACTCTCAGAGAGAGAGCGAGAGAGATGACAGCACCGAACTGGACGATCGCGAACGAGACACAGTCACTGTGCGCTAGTAGCGGTTGGCCACAAACTCGGAGAGAGAGTGAACCCGGAGCAGACGCGCATGTTAAATAGTCCGTCCCCGGACTCTGACGGGGAGTCAAATCACTCTCAACACGCTAAACGTCAATCACTCTCAACATGCACGCACATAAAAATAGTATAAACATAAATACAATATAAGCTCTTAAGCCCGAGAGTCCCAGGTACCGGGGACTTGCCCCCTTGTGCATTACATTTTCGCTCATAGCTCATTAACCCTGAGAATGACCCCACACATATCACATACCGTTGTGCTCAGCGGAAACTCCTCTAAAAATCTAATTCACTTTCATATCCGTTAACCACAGCTATAAGGCCATGCAAATAAACAACAACATGTCCGGAGTATAATTCATGACCAAGTTTTTGCTCTGCCAGACTGCCACTCTTTCCCATTTTACAGCCATTCTCTTAAAGCCACAGTGACAGAACCCTACAGCCATTTTGAGGGTTTTTTGCAAAATATTTAACTTCCTGTTGATTTTGGAAACTCGCTCCAATTGACTTTTTTGTTTGTCTTGATCTGCAACATAAGTGTGGCAATTTTCAAGCATGTCCTTTAAACACAGTCCGAAATAGCAGTAAAAAACAGAAGAAAATGCTATATTGCATGCTACCATTAGGTGGCGCTATAACTGACACTGTATTTCGCTCTAGGAAATCCTTCAGACGTGAACTCTTAACACGCCTGACAAATTTTAACCCGATCAGAAATTGCATTGCTGAGTTATTAACCACTTCCTGTTCATATAAAAAGTTTGACTTTCGAGGACTGCCATTCGCGCATCGTAAAATGAAGTCAAAAAAGCTTCGCAATGTAACATCCCATATGCCTTGCAAAAATACTGAACAACTTTGGAGATGAACAGATGAATTCTCTAGGAGGAGTTTGTTAAAGTATGAGACATGCAAAAGTGCGATTTTAAGGGTTTTTTGCTAAATATTTAACTTCCTGTTGATTTTGGAAACTCGCTCCAATTGACTTTTTTGTTTGTCTTGATCTGCAACATAAGTGTGGCAATTTTCAAGCATGTCCTTTAAACACAGTCTGAAATAGCAGTAAAAAACAGCAGAAAATGCTATATTGCATGCTGCCATTAGGTGGCGCTATAACTGACACTGTATTTCGCTCTATGAACTCCTTCAGACATGGACTCTTAACACGCATGACGAATTTTAACCCGATCAGACATTTCATTGCTGAGTTATTAACCACTTCCTGTTCAAAGAAAAAGTCAAACTTTCGAGGACTGCCATTCGCGCATCGTCAAATGAAGTGAAAAAAGCTTCGCAATTTAACATCCCATATGCCTTGAGAGAATACTGAACAACTTTGGAGATGAACAGATGAATTCTCTAGGAGGAGTTCGTTAAAGTACAAACCCTGAAACTATGCTCAATTACATAAAATAATAAAAAATAACCGACTTCCTGTCGGTTTTGGAAACTGATTCCCATTTACTTTTTTGTTGGTCCTGATCCCTTACATAAGTGTACTGGTTTTCAAACATGTACTCGCAATACAGCCTGAAATACAAGTATAAAACAACAGAAAAGTGTCTATTACATGTTGCCACTAGGTGGCGCTATAACTGACACTGTATATTGCTATTTGCATTTGTTAAGATATTCACTCTTAACCTACATGGCGAATTTGAACTGGATCGGACATTGCTTGGCCAAGTTATAACAACTTCCTGTTTACGACAAAATTTCGACTTTGGATGACCGCTGTGCGCACATAGTTTATCGAAGTCAAAAAAGCTTCGCAATTTAACATCCCATATGCCTTAAGATAGTGCTGAATGAGTTTTGAGACGAACAGATGAAATCTCTAGGAGGAGTTCGTTAAAGTACGACGTGAGCAAAAATGGCCATTTTTAGAGGTTTTTGCGAAATAGCTGACTTCCTGTCGATTTTGGAAATAAGATCCCATTTACTTATATTTAAGTTTAGGTACCCTACACATGCGTGGCGAATTTCATTTGCCTACGACAAACTCACAGCGCATCATAAGCTACAACGCGTTAGGTGGCGCTGTAGAGTCATTTCACCACACCCGCTTTTCGAAACACAATTAGACGTAAATTTTCGCAGGTTCTGGTGTGTGTGCAAAATTTGGTGACTTTTTATGCATGTTTAGGCCCTCAAAAGTGCCCGCAAAAACACGTTACAAAAATAAGAATAATAATAATAATAATAATAATAATAATAATAATAATAATAATAATAATAATAATCCTAACAGAAACAATAGGGTTCTTGCACCTACGGTGCTCGAGCCCGTTGGGCCCGAGCTCCTTCGGTGCTCGAGCCCTAATTAAAGCTGCAAGCAGCGATCAAGGGCTCGAGCACCTACGTCGCCATCGCCTCTCGGTGGCCAAATTGTTTTTGACACGCTCCGCTCTATGAACGATCTTTATTAAGCAAGGACACCACAGGGAATTGAACCCCGTCCCAGAAAACCAGGAGTACCATTACCAGTGTCTTTTGCTTTTTTTTGAAAGTTCAATGGCGAAGCAAAACCTGGAGTGCAAAAACTAATGATTTTAGTAATTGCAGTACAGGAAAACAAAACCCTCATTCTAGAATAAGTATATTTCATGGAAGAACAAAAGAAAGCAGTCCTGTACAAGTATAAATATTCAGATCATGCAAATTCCTGATGTAATAAATACAGCTATTGTTGCTGGGTAGAAACCAAGAAATCATCACTGTACAAGTATAAATATTTAAATAAAGTATTGATGTTTTAATATAATGCTGTGCAGTGAAAAGCATTGCAAAGCAGCGATATTCAGCTCGGCAACACCGGCACTAGTTGCAGGTTGTCACTTTATCTGCCTAATATTGCTGACGCAGAGCTTTGTTGCAAGACAGGATCAAATAATCACAGTAAACGTATAAATATTGAAATCATTATAATAAAGATATTTTGGTCATGTTAGAATACGTAGCACGAAATAAGCAATACAATTTCATATGTAGCTAAATGATGTTTTAATTCATGTTAAATGTGTAATAATGTAGGATAAATATTTTAATAATTTAAATTAAATAATATTGTTTATTTTATATTGCCTTGCAGTGAGAAGCAGTGCAATGCAGCGATATTCAGCTCGGCGACACCGGCACTAGTTGCAGGTTGTCACTTTATCTGCCTAATATTGCTGACGCAGAGCTTTGTTGCAGGACAAGATCAAATAATCACGGTAAACGTATAAATATTGAAATCATCATAAAAAAGATATTTTGGTCATGTTAGAAAACGCAGCAGGAAATAAGCAATACAATTTCATAAGTAGCTAAATGATGCTTTAATTCATGTTAAATGTGTAATAATGTAGCATAAACAATTAGATAATTTAAATTAAATAATATTGTTTATTTTATATTGCCTTGCAGTGAGAAGCAGTGCAATGCAGCAATATTCAGCTCGGCGACACCGACACTAGTTGCAGGTTGTCACTTTTTCTGCCTAATATTGCTGATGCAGAGCTTTCCTGCAAAGCAGGTCCAAATAAATCATGGTACACATATTAATATTTGAGATCATTTAAATTAAGATATTTTGTTCATTTTCATAAAACACAGCAGGAAACGAGCAATAAAATGGGATGAGTAGCCAGGTGATGTTTTAATTAATGTTAAACTGGTGTAGTTACATTATTTTAATAGGATTGGGTGCAAAAGAACAAAATATTCCCTCATGGTCACTAAAGTATGTTGGGTAAACTGTTGCTTGTACATGGTAACGGTCAGATTTTACGTAGACATGGTCAATTATTGTTCCATTTTCAGTAGTGGGCTCCATAACATGTTGAACATAGCCTTTTTCTGTAAAAAAATTGTAGATGGTCGAAGACGTTAAAATGTTGTCATTAAAATCTCCCAAAACAATAAGCGTGTCACTTAGAGGCTCAATAAAATCCAGCAGTCTTTGCAGGTTGCTTTTAAACAGTGACACAGGATATGATGGTGGTCTGTAGATGACTGCTAACAAAGCATTTAATTTTGTATAGGTACAGACTAGGCATTCTAAATTGATATCTGGTGTTTGAAGAATATTGCCGGGTAAAAGGTCTGAAGTATAAATACCAACACCACCATGTTGTTGCTCTTTTATTTCAGTTAAAACAGAGTTGAGTGTGTTATAGCTTAAACTGCGTGGTTGACTGTGAAATTTATATCCATCAATATTAACGGTGTCTAATGAAATTTGTGCGGGCAGCCATGTTTCAACAACAGCAATGCAGTTAGGCTGTAAATGCTGTGTGTTCAAAATCAAATCTTGTAAGTGGAGCTTTAAACTTTGTACGTTCATGACAAACACACTGAACACTTCCGTATTGACTTTAGGGTACAGTGTATTGTACTGTAAAAAGTTTGCCATGTTCTGAACCGCATCACATATTTTCTCTTTACAGTATATAGCTTTTTCGTCAAAGTCTTGTATAATCAAACCATCTAAAGTTTTGACACGACTCAAAGCTACATATGCTTGGCCTGCTGCAAATACTTTTTTAAGGGATACCACAGCATTATCTACAGTAATTCCTTGTGTTTTGTGAACTGTACAAGCCCAGGCAAGTTTTAGAGGAAACTGTCTGCGTATGGCACCTTTTTGTTAAGTTTCTCTTCTTCTGGTTTGATGGCTGTTGAACCAATTTCGCTTGCTGGAGTATAAGAACAACATTTCCTTCTTTGTGCACCAACCCTATGGTCATCGAATTTAATGTAAACTGTGTGGGGAAATTTGCCGCTATCCGGGAAAATTATGTGTGTAACAGTGCCACAGACCCCATTAACCAGACCGTCAGTTACATCAATGTTTTTGCATAACATGACACGGGCCCCATTACCTAAAACCAATGTTTCTTCTAATGATGAATTGTTTGATTTGAAACTTTGGCCAATTTTTAATTCAAGTTTTCCAGTTTTGTAATTGTTTGTAAAATCTTGAGCATCTATCTCAAAATGTTCAGGGCAATTTTTAACTAGTTGTTTAATATTGTGGTCTGACACTTGTTTGTTTGTAGGGAATATGTGTAAAGCTGAAGTCTCTTCACCGGTTTCACGTTTTTTTAACTCTTGAATGTCACGGTTTAACATGGGTGTGGCTTTAGTTCGATTTCTGATTCTGTTTAATAGCTGCGCAAAGGCCTGATCTTTCTGCCTAACGATTGTTTTAAGTTCCGCAACTGAAAATAGACTTGACCAAAGATTAATACCAACTACTTCGTCTACATATAGGGGTTTCCCTCGAACAGGACTTAATTGGTAGAAATCCCCAACGGAACACACGCTAACATTTCCAAATAGAGAGAAGTCACCAGTTTGTTTGATTTGGCGTAATCTACCATGGATATAAGCCAAAAGATTGTGATCAACCATGGATATTTCATCAATGATCAAAATCTTTACGTCAATGTATTTGGCACGAAGACAATTGAGCTTTTCTTCTCCCAGAGGTGTGTATGGCAAGCGAACATCTTTACCTATGTTGAGGGTGTTATGAATAGTTGCTGCTTGCAAATTGTAGGCTGCAATTCCTGTTGGAGCGGTTATTAACACGCTAATGTTGTCTGGGTGGCGACAGACTCTTGATAAAATACGCGTAGATTCATATTGGATTGCTTTTATCAAATGACTTTTACCTGTTCCTGCTCCACCAGTAATAAAGACATGAAAGGGTTTTGGATTTTTGTCCATCACCTTGTCTAAACACCACTGTCTTATTTTGTAAAAAATAGCCATTTGTTCTTCATTTAGTGATCTAATGAGAGCCAATCCGTCTTTTCTACTCATCTGAGTAGTTGTCTTTTCTACATGCCCGACATGCTGATTACAGCTTAAGTCTGGAATGTGTTCTTCTCTTTCTTCTGGTAGATTAATTTGATGTTGTCTTTCTTCTACACTACTCAAACGCTCTAATTCCTGTTCCGGACACAGCTCACACCACCTGTCCTCTACAATGCCGTCATTTTGAATAGTGTCTTGCACACGGTCTAGATCATCTGTCTCAAATTCAAACACCCTTCTGTTTGAGTCCACAATTGAGCTAACTAAATGTGTAGAGCCGTCTTTAAATGTGATTTGGCCATTATTGTGAAATTGTTCAAAAGAAATGTAATTGGGCGGTTTTAATTGTATGTCTTCACGATAGGGCAAAAATAATTGCAGACTAGTTTGGAAAAACTGCTCTGGATTTTTTTCTTCAGAAAAACGTACATAACGAACGACTGCAGGTTTAGTGCGTGATCTTTTAGCAACAAAGCCACACCCGTTGTTTAATTTAATTGGATCAGAGACTTTTTCGTTTTTATTTAAAATGCGGTATTCTGAAGCAAATGTTGCCATGCAGATGTCACTTAACTCTTCTGGACGGTTCTTGTAACGATCTACCAGGCTAGTCATCCACATTTCATTTGTACTTAGGTTTTTTGAGGATGCTTTTTGCTTTAGCACATTCAATGGAAGGCTCATTTTAATGACATTTTCACCTGTTGGTATGAATGTTACTTTCCTGGAGCACTCTTTTAGATGCATGTTTGTTAATCTATACACAGATTCCTGTGCGCACACGTCTCTGTTATGCAAGTAAATGCTGCCTAGACTTTTTAACGCATCTCTTGCACTGACATTTCCCTCTTTACGTGCCTCTCTCTGCGCATTGCTTAACAACAACCCAATTTCTCTTTCTGATTTTGAAATATAACTTATGACATAGACGACGCACGCGTACGCGTCGACCACGAACTGGACATCGATATTGGCATTCCAACATTTTAGCAAAGGCTTGTTGTACTGGTTGATCCATACCTCGTCAACCTGCCTTTTCAAAATAACCTGTGTGTTTGTATTCCAGGTTTTATAGGCGCGTTCAAAAATGGCCTGATTAATACCTAACGATTGGAAAAAATCTTCTACCGTGTCGTAGTTACAGTTAATATCAGAAAGCGTATTCTTGATCGTGGACAACAACTCTCCTGCTTCTTCCGACTTCATTTTATATTCGGTGTATAGTTTTTGACATTCGCATTCTTTGGGGACTGTATTATTGTCATCGGAGTTACATTTACAATTTTTCTTTTTTGCACTCTTACTACGGCAAATAAATGTTCTAGCAGATGCGGGTCTCGGAAAGTTAAAGCGACAGATGGTTTTGTTCTTTTTACAAGTTTTAGAATGCCGTTTAGAATGTTGTTGCACGGAGGTCACTATTTCTTTTAATTCTTCATCTTGTTTAGGTAACTCACATGTTACATATTGATCAATAAATTGAATGACCTCGTCGTCTGTGTTTTTGTCAATAACTGGAGCATTCTCAATCCAAAATAAGCAATGAACATGAGGTGAACCACGCTGCTGAAATTCAACCCGGTAAAAGTAATCTTGAATTTTGCCAATTGGATTGAACGACGACATAAGAACCTCCTTTAAAAAACAATGCCACCGATAATCAAATATGCGTGCAGCTGTAACAGGATTTCGTCGTAGCATTTCACATCTTTCGGCCCATTCCAAATCATCAAAAGTCTGTGTTCTGCCTTCCTGCTTTAAAATACTAGCAAGAAGGTTTTTCCAACGCATATCAGCAGATGAAAATGAACAAAACCAAGTAGGTATCCCAAGTTGACGAACACAAGCTAGAAGATCCTTCTGAGCGGTTTGCCAGAAAGCTGGAGTACCACGAACTGGTTTTAGAAAGCGAAACCCATCATCGAATTCTAACAACTTTTTTAAAGATTCTTCATTATTCAAAATGTCATCATTAACTTTTTGAGATTGACAACCACTATTTCCTTTGCGTAATGCGATTGAGACACTTGACATAACCTTTTCAATTTCACACATGTATTGGCCAAAAAAAATATATTCTACATTTTGTGCGAACCTGCCATCTGCATGTAAAATTCGATTATTAAAATACCTTGAGAGTGTTAGCCGGTTGTCACGTTTTTCATGATAGGTGTTGTGACCTTGAGGAAACAATACAGGAAAGCATTTTGCTTCATTTGTGTTGTCAGAGAGTAATTTGACTGGATTATTCCCTTCCGCAGGAGCTAGATTTAAAATACCATTCAAATATTGATCTAATGCCTCTTGACCAATGTCAACAGGCATGAGGCACGTATCTTCAAACATGCAGTGTTGCTGTCGATCATGTAAAAGCTCATCTTCAGCAACATCTGCAGATGAGTCATCATTAATTGTTACTGAATTTGGGTTTTGCGAAACGTCTTCTTGTTGCTTACAGAATTCATTTAACCAAACTTCATTAAACTCCACATCTTTGTAATGAATGTTTATTTGTTTTAAACACTTTAAAGCCTCTCTTATGTGTAAGCTGTCAACAAATTGATATTTATAATGACCTTTGTAAGTTAGTTTGCGCTTCAGTTTTATTGGTAATAATGAGCCTTCCATTTCAGTACGTGGTAACAAATTAGTTGTTTGGACAATATTTGCAGGGACACAAGAGGTTGGCCCGTGTACTCCTGACTGCCCCCCCTTTGGCAAAGCTATAAGTTTTTGGAAGGGGATGTGCAAACTGATCAAATGCTGTTCTAAATTGTTTAAACATGCCAGTTGTGGTGGGATTGGATCAACTGCCAAGTTGTTTTTTACACTCTCAGGAGGTATTTGGCCTTTGCTAATCTTGTAATGGCAAGTGTAACAAATCCATAGATTTCCTCTGGGGGTATCTAGCAATTGACATGGCATTGGACATGATTGATCACATTTGTGCAAATAGTCCTCAGTAACACATTGTTCAAAAATTAAACCAACATCTTTTTTCTGGTAATTGTCTATATTACAAAGTAAAACTTGGTGTTGAAATAATAATCTCTGACAAATGCAACAAACAAAGTCTGGTCCATCTTTTATCAATTTCAAAAAACGCTTTTTGACTAGATTAAACTGTTTTGATTTAAGTTTCAATTCTTGGCGTCTACGTTTATTAGCTTCTTTAATCCGCATTTTGTGCTGAATGTCTGTTTTGTATTTTAGTTTACTCATTGTCTTAACAGCCTGGCGATGGTGAGGATTTGATCTATACTTTGCTTTACTCAGATCTTTTTTAGTTTGGCGATGTTGAGGATCTGTTTTGTATTTTCTTTTACTCATTTGTTTTATAGCCTGACGATGTTGAGGATCTGAACGGTATTTGGTTATACTCATTTGTTTTACAGCCTGACGATGTTGAGGATCTGAGCGGTATTTGGTTATACTCATTTGTTTTACAGCCTGACGATGTTGAGGATCTGAACGGTATTTGGTTATACTCATTTGTTTTACAGCCTGATGATGTTGAGGATCTGAGTTATATTTTCCTTTACTGATTTCTTTTAAAGCCTGACGATGTTCAGGATCTGAACGGTATTTTGCTTTACTCATTTTTTTTACAGCCTGACGATGTTGAGGATCTGAGCGGTATTTTGCTTTACTCATTTCTTTTACAGCCTGACGATGTTGAGGATCTGAAGAGTATTTTGCTTTACTCATTTCTTTTACAGCCTGACAATGTTTAGGGTTTGATCTGTATTTTGCTTTACTCATTTCTTTTACAGTTTGTTGATGGTTAGGATTAGATCTGTATTGGGCTTTACTCCTCTCCTTTAGTTTGTTTTTGTGTGATTCATTTAAATGATACATACATTTGTTATGGTCTTTTATGTGTTGTTTATGGAAAATGTTGAGATATTTATTTTTATTAGCATTTTTGATTTTTGTCCGATACAATATATTATGTTGATATTTGTGTCTGTTGACATTCTTTTTTTTTTGCTGGTACAGCAAATCTTCTTTATATCTTGCTTTGTTGATTAATTTTATATTTTTTTTGTGTTGCTCTGTGTTGAACCTTTTCTTTTTTGAATAGCTGGACAGAGAAATTCTACTCTTTGAAACAAAATTAATTGTGCCTATACCAAAGTCACTGCTTTTTCTGAAATTAGCATTACATAGATTATCAGAGTTTTGCTTGCATAACTGTAGGTTTGAATTTGTACCAACATCTTTTTGCCTGAGGTTGTATTGTTTAGGCAGTGATTTGGGGATTTTGCAGCATCTATAACAGTTGAAAGTTTCAGGTTTATTAACACATATTACTGTCACAAAATGACCATTGCAATTCTCCAAATAGATTCCGTTTTTTGAAAAAAGGCTACTATTAGAGGTATATTTTAACCAACGGTCTTCGTGGAATGTAAAAATGTCAATTCCTAAATAATCTGAGGTTACCTGGATTTCAACTTCAGTGGCCCATGTATTTATATATGCCATTTTAGTTTTATTTAAGTAATCAAACACTGAGGAATACTCTGTTCTTAAAATGTTTTGATACATTTGTGAATGTTTTTTTAAATGTTTTATGGTTTCTAAACGAAATTTTCTGTGAAACCTTTGTGTTCCAGTCACAGCTTGAGAAATTGCTCGAAAGAAACAGTTGCCATCAGGAACAATATTTTCTTTTTTGCATGGAACCCCTAAGGAGCCAGGTGTTAAAATTTCTGGAAGATTTTTTTGTTCAAAATCAATATTTAATTGAGTGCATATGACTTGACAAGTTTGTTTAGAAATAGGATTGAATAAAAGTTTGTTTTGTTTTACATCACAAACAAATGAAACTTCAGAATTTGCTTCCATATCATTATACCTCTTTCGTTTTTTTGATCTTGTACCCATGTCAATTGATTTTCTTTTGCCAGACACATCTTTCGCTACATTAATAAATTGTACGTAAGATAATTCTGTGTCCTTTGGTTCATTTGAAACATTGTAATTTTCAATATTGACTGAAAGGCTTGATTCAAATGTAGCATTGTTTTTATTGTTTTGAGAAAAAGTGTCACCCTTCTGTTCAAGATGGTCTGTACTTTTAGTTTGTACATTGTTTTTTTCAAAGCTGATAGAAGAGCAAGCTTTAATTTCGGAACATTTGGCATCTACAAAATTGTCTGTAAACTTTCTGTTTTTTTTTAGAGTTTGATTAGCAGAGATGGAACTTGAAATTTGTTTTTTTGCATCAGGATTACTGACATCAATGCCTACTGGGTTTACATGTTTGTTTTTACAATGGGAGCTTTTTCTAAAAGTATCCATGAACTTGCAATAACCATAGCATTTCTGTTTGTCTGCTTCATTAACACAGATCACAGTCTCAAAATGATTCCCATTGCGGTTCTCCAAATAGATTCCTTGTTTTGAAGAAAGGGCCCAAGTAGATGTGTATTTTAACCAATGGCCTTGATAGAATGTAAATACATCAATTCCCAAATAATCTGCAATTGCTTGTAGCTCAACTTCTGTAGCCCAGGTGTTTGAGTGTGCCATTTTTGATTTGTTTATGTACTCAGGGACAGAGGAATACCCTTGTCTTAGAATATTTTGATACTTTTCAGAATATTTTTCTAAATGTCGCACAGTGGCAAGTCTAAATTTATTGTGGTAATTTTGTGTTCCAGTCAGAGCTAAAGAAATACTTCTGAAGAAACAGTTACCATCTGCTTTAATGCTCTCATTTTTACAAGGAACCCCTAGATGACCCAAATTCATATTTTCAGGTACCAAGTGTTTTTTAAACTCAATGTTTAAACGTGCACACACAGCTTTGCAGGTGTCTTTTGAAACAGGAGTAAATACCATGTGTTGTTTTATATCACCAACAACCTCAACATCCAAATTTACTTTAATATCAAACTCGTTTACTTTGTTTGGTCCCTCAGTTTTGACTTTTGCATTTTTTTTATCTGAAGCATATTTTGTTGAACTGGTGTCATTGTCAAATGATCTTTGGTGACCTTTACAAGCATCCACTGTGGATATTACTTTAACAGAAACACCAGCTATTTCAAAAGGTTTTTGTGAGACACTGAGCCCTTTAGCTAAAAGACAAATATGGTTTAATAAGTCCTGAAGAGAAGGCTTGTACACAATAACACTTTTTCCATTTTCTTCAACTAAACCAAAAGAATTCCGTGAGTGAGAATCCACCATAGCATATTGGCCATTTTGTTTAATGATTGCACATGTATTACCACACAAAGTTAAAAGACATGTGTCATACAGCCCTAACATGTTTTCCAGACCAACTGGCAGAGAACAACATGCACCACTCTCAATGAATTCCCCTTTAGTAATATCTACATCTCCACAGACAAAGTTACCATAGTCAAATACGAAATGGTTTCCGTCAATTTCTGCTTCTTTTGGCAATTCAGGAACTGATAAAAAGTGTGATGGGTGTTGAATTTTTTCACTCTCCCGTAAAGTTTTGTACAGGCCATCACCGACAACTAAAGCTTTATCAAGGTCGTTGGTCTGCCATGAAAAGACACTTTGGACTTTATGCTTTGCCAGACTTGCTAATGCAATTGCCATACATTGAACGCCTCTGTAAGTAAATTGGCTATTTCCCTGGTGAAAGTTTCCGATAAGATTGTTTTTAGTTGTTGATGAATCTTTGTTTTCTGGCTCATCTGCAACATTTGCTTCTGCACGATCATTTTTGATGCAGCCAAAATGGCTACTTTCAAACTTGGCATGATCTTTGCATTGAGGGTTATCTACAAAGAGTTCGTCATTGGTTACAGAGATCACAACGTGTTTGTTATTAAGGTCGTTTGAATCCTTACTTCCCACTGTGTCTTTTTGAAAACTGTGAGAGGGGGCATTTTTATAGTGTTGAGCAAGGCTTTTAGATGTAAACTCCCCGTCACTGCTGTTCTGTTCCTGATTTAAAGCTGGATTTACAGAGATGGTGTATAAAATGTACATCTTTGCACATAATGCATTTTTTAGATTCATTATTTGAATCATCAGATCATTTAGACAAGTGTTGAATACCACTACTGGTTTACCAAAATTAGATGGCAATCCGAATGCATTACGTGTACCTAAGTCGGCCAGAGCAAAATAATCATTGTGGTGAATAATGACGACCATTGATTTCTTAATCTCCAAGAGACACATTCCATCTCTCAACAAATATTCTTGTAGTTTTTCGTAGAGGTAATTGTCTACCTCATGTGACCGGAATGTTTCAAATTCTGGATGATCAATTTCAACATCCCACTTCTTGTCAAATGCAATGTGTTGTCCAACTAGCTTACATTTGTCATTGGCTGTATATGGTATTTTCTGGCTCACTTTTTGTACATGCTTTGCTAATTTGTTTCCTTCTTTACATATATCATCAATATCGGTTTCTGACCATGTGCATACTGGAGCAATCATGTGTTTAATTGCAGCTGCAACACTATAGCTATACATTATGTCTCTATTAATAGTCAGTGGTGCTTCTTTTGGTTCTACTCCAGCAACAATACCATGTGGAACTTTCTCTGAACATAAACACTTAGAATCAGTCTTACTTTTGCTGGTTCTTGGTGTGCGTCGCATACGAAATCCCTTTTTTCGTGGCATCTAAAAAAAGTAGAGGAAAAAAATGTAGTTCAAACAGTTCAAAGAAAACAGAACATGACTAATAGCAAAAGAATCAAATGAAAAAAGTCCTAATTAAATTAAATTAAAGCCATTGTATCTAAAACTGTGTGTTGAATTAAATTTCAACTGCTCAGTGTCTAATATGTGTTTGTTTCTTTTCAGAAAGATTCAGTAGTACATTTAGCTCATGGTTGAGTATGTGTTGTGATTTTTCTTTACTTTTTTGCTAAATTAAACATCAAGACACATCTATAAAAAAAAGAATTAATTAAGAAAATACATTAATTATATACATGTATATTTTACACGTTTTTTTACAGTTGATTTTGTATTAATAATGTTATTTAGTGCTTTTTCTCATGCATCAACCCTTGATAGCAGTGAATCCTTAAATGTAAATGATGTGTATCTCTACATATTCTGTATATGTGCGTTTATAGCTAACTTATATGAATAAAAACTATAACCAAGATACATTTCAAATGCATTAAAAATATACATACATTGACTGTTTGTTTGACAGATTGAGTTTATCAATTGAGTTTTTAATATTTTAAAACGGATATTCGTTTTAAAATGTGTACTGACAGTACGTGTCTTGACAATAGGCGATTGTCGGCTTGGCATTGTTCGCTTTGTTGCAAGTTTATTCAATCAAAAAATGTGCCATCTACACGAAATAGTGGAATTACATACAAACAAACAAGCCAAAAAACCCAAAATAAGTAACATAGGCGTGTTTCAGACACCTGGAGCATATTTTCAGTCTACAGCGTTTTGTGGATTGAACACCGGTGTTGTGCCATTTTTCAATTCTGCATGAACGCGCTTTCAATCACGCGATTGCATAGACTAAACCAATGGTAGTTCAAATGAAGTGTTTACTCGTGTTTATCTTTCTGTTTTATGTTATTAACCTCACTGTAATGAAATCACATAACTTATTTTAATGATTTGTATGTAACATACCATAAATACCACATATTTTTTGTAAAAGTTATGACTGTAATAAGGAATATAATGACTATAATAAAGCATAAAGGGCTTAGATAATGAAACAGTTTGTTATGGATCACAATTTTACAATGTAAATGTAGTTTATGGTTGTACATACTTTTTTATTTGTTCCACATAATCAGCATTTGACAAACTAAACTAACACAAGTTAATGAAAGGTCAATTTAACCTAACTTCATGTTAGTTTTGCACATTCTGGTCATACTCAACTGGTATAACAATAACATGAAGTACATTATTTCAGTATAGTAATATTACAATATAACAAAGTGCCAGCAATGTAAAGGAAAGGCTGGTAAACATTTAGCTTTATTCAGAGTGACTTTGTTCCATCATTGTTATATCATGTCCATAATGGAATA
Organism: Danionella cerebrum; assembly: GCA_007224835.1. Taxonomy (NCBI): domain Eukaryota; kingdom Metazoa; phylum Chordata; class Actinopteri; order Cypriniformes; family Danionidae; genus Danionella; species Danionella cerebrum. Next base: position 21,229 of record SRMA01026913.1, read on the forward strand.
ATGTAATATTTTAAAATTAAAAATAATTTTAGAATCAGCAAGAGATAATCATATATTTATATTAGATTACATTGTTGTAATGTTTTGGTGCAGTGGCAGAATTAGAAATGCTTTGGTGGATGCCTTCATCTTATTTTTGACTGAACACTGTTGAAATACATTTACCCACTGTGGGACAATAAAAGTTTTTTTCTATAATGTGGATGGATCTATGTAGCTTTATATATTATATCAATGAATTCATACTTTGTTATATCCTTCTTTTTACATTAAATTTTAATTTTTCTAAAGAACACGCAAATAAATAAATACACATCTAAAAGTTGCATGTTATTCATAAATTCAGAAAATATTCAGTACTGTAAGCAACTTGCATTTGTGGATTTCATTCTTTTAAACGTCTTACAAGTAAATTTGATATCTTTGCGGCATATAAGCGAAATTCACGAGTAAACAAAACACTTCATTTGAACACCCATTGGCTTAGCCTGTGTAATCACGTGATTGATGTGCGTTCATGCAGAGAGGAGTCTGAATCACGTGATTACACAGACTAAACCAATGAGAGTTCACATAAAATGTTTACTTGTGAAAAAGTTTTAATTTTTATTTGGCTTATATGCCGCGTAGATGTCAAATTTACTTGTAACACACTGTTTAACTATAAATAAGTTTAAAAAGTTTAAAAGAATGCAATGAATATTTTAACAATTTATGTATGTACCGCATTATACAAACTTTAGATGTTTAACATCTAACGTAAAAAGAAGGATTAAACAAAGTAAAAAAATCTATATAGCTATATAAAAAGCTATATAGATCCATTCCCATTATGGGGAAAAAAAAACTTTTCCCACAATGGGGAAAGTTCATTTTAACAGCTTTAAGAGTCAAAAATAGAAATAAAATGAAGACACACACCAAAGCATTTTTCTCTCAATTCATTCATTATCTTATGCTGATTCTAAAATTATCTTTATTTGTTTCTTACATTTTGAAATGTTGCCAGATTTTCTAAGAATTGTTAGATTATCACCCGCCAAACAGGGTTGGAACCAGTACAGGACACTGGCACTATATAAACAGGGACAGAAACATTATTCCATTGTGGAAATGATAGAACAATGATGGAACTGAGTCACTCTGAATTAAACTAAATGTTTACCTGCCTTTCCTTTGCATTATTGGCACCTTGTTATACTGAAATATTGTTGTGCTGAAATAATGGACTTTATGTTATTGTAATCACCGTTTGAGCATGATCAGAATGTGCACATCTAACATGAATTTAGGTTCAATGGACATTTTAAACATGATAAAATTGTATTAGGTTGTCAAATTCTGATCACGTGGAACTGATGTTCACAATAAAAATCCATAAACTATATTTACAAGACAGTAAACTATATTTACTGCTTTTTTGCACATGGACTAAAAAGCAGCACCAGGGAGTTTATTAGAAATGAATGCAAATAACATTTCACAAACAAATATCTTCTAAATAGTCAGTCTAATGCAAATAAAATATAAACATCTAAAGCTTTTTATATTACATCAACAAATTTTTACTTTGTTTTATCCTTCTTTTTACGTTAAATGTTAATTATTCTAATGAATATGCAAATAAAATATTAACATCTGAAGTTTGTATAATGCTGTACATTCATAAATGATTACAATATTCACTGCTGTAAGCAACTTGCATTGGGCGGTTGCATTCTTTTAAACGTATATTTATAATTAAACAACGTGTTACAAGTAAATTTGACATCTACGTGGCATATAAGCAAAATAAAAATCAAAACGTTTTCACGAGTAAACGTTTTATGGGAACTCTCATTGGCTTAGTCTGTGTAATCACGTGATTGAATGCGCGTTCACGTAAGAGGGGAGTCGGAATTAGTGATGGGAAGTTCGGATCATTTTACGGATTCGGTTCTTTGAGTCTCGTTCAGTAAAATGAACGGATCTTTTTTCGAGTCATTTCGTTCATTTTACTAAAATATCAATAAATGTTGTGTGTACTTCCACATCTACTAGCGTTTTATACACAAACGCGAATCACACTACAAATAAGACAAAACTATAATGCTAAATTTAAAATGAATATAAATATATTACTAAAGCCTACCTGGGTCTTTTAGTCTGGTTTACCCAAACTCTGATCTGTCTTCTTTAGATTTAAATCTCTTTTGTTCGACACAAAATTACTTCACTCTGATGTTAACGTGTGCAGTCCGAGCACTCAGTCCGACTGGCTTCTTTAGCACTTTTGTCACGTGACCGCTACTGTGCAGGGATCCGAAAAGATTCGTTCTTTTAGCGAGTCCGGGTCCTTTCGGTCTTTTCTCTTTCCGGCTCATGCTGCATTGGTTAACATTACAGAGTGGCCATGAGCCGGAAACAGAAAAGATTAGTTCATCTTTCGAGTCATTCGGGTCTTTTCGGTCTTCTGTCATTGATGATGAACGGGTTACGCTCGGAAAACCACAAGAATGATGCGCATGCGCCAATGAACGAATCCCTCTCCAACACGACTCGTTCATACGGAGTCACATTAAAGATTCGTTCAAAAAGAACGAATCGTTCTTGAACGACACATCACTAGTCGGAATCTGCCGGGGAGTCGAAATATGGCACAACAACGGGAAGCCGAAAAAAGGCACAACAGCGGAATGATGGCGGTTCATCTTACGAACTTAAAAAAAGTTAAAGCTGTGTTTTGGACCAATTCATTAAAAGTACAGACGAAAAAAACACAGACATCCAGTGTTCGGATTACTATGAGTGCTCACGGTTGTCCAAACGTGTCCACATTTAAACTTGGGGTATTCTAAAAAAAATGATTAAATAGTTGATATCATTATATAAAACTTAATTAGAAAAGTTAAAAAATCTTTAACCCAAAATGTTCCGTTTAATACGATACGAACGTGATCAACAAATCAAAGAACTACCGAAGCCATAGATAGATTCATTGCTTACCGTTTCTCGGTGTTGATTTTTTTGGAAGCTTTCACTGGATAAAGAGGGCTCAGCAAGAAATGCGTATAATCCAAGCGTAGAACGAACGTAGCTTTCTGAAAATAGAAAGTTTTAAACTGAGAGACTGGGCTACAATATAAGGGGTGGGTACTAGCCTGTAATTGGTTGAATACACTCACGTGGTTCTTATGACGCACGAAGGTCAGAGAAGCTGGAGTTGAGGAAGTATGGCAAGCCCTTTTAACATTTAAACATTTGACCTGACTCCGCAAGATAAAGATAAATAAATTAACAAAAAAATTGTATATACGTGTATATATATATATATATATATACCAACCAATGTTGATTTATGAAGCAGTAATGACACCTATTTGCGTCTTTGCAAAAAGAGACATCAGTGAAGCTACTTTTAGTGTTGGTATAAAATTTATTACTTTAGCTAAAAGTGTTTACAAGAAATAAATGAATGTAACCCCAATTCCTACTATTTATTTAAAATTTAATTGAATGCAAGCAATGTTGATTTTTTAAGAAGTAATATTATTTATTATTTGTTCATTTACAAAACAGACACAATTTTGTTTATGTTCATCTTTATCATCCAGCTTTTGAATATATTTCTGAGAGAAGTTTCAGTACGAAACGAAATGTAAATTAGAGGCAGGTTTTATCATCAGATTGAACCTCCCATGTGATGTTTATTTAAAACAGCAGTTATTTAATTTCTTTCAAACACATTATTAGAAAGGTATTTAATTTAATATATTCAATTTGTTCCTGACTTCTAAATCCCATTATAAATTGCGAAAATTATTTTAAAAATGTTTTTTTTTCTTGGTTCATGATAATAACTTTATTAAAAATATTTGTTCATTATAATATTTCCCTGGAGAATGTGGGAAAGAGTTAAAAACAAAATAAAAGAAAAAGTGCAATTTAAATTGACCATTGTTTATGAAAATATTCGACTCTTTTATTACAATAATTGATGAAAAGGTCCATGAGATGTCACTGTTGGGTTGCATGACTCATCGATTCAAAATTTCCAAACAACACATTTCCTAAAAGAACAAATAGATAAAGAAAATACAGTTCGTTGTTGCTATAAATTATTTTCAAAGGAATTTATTTCTTTTATTCATGCCTTTATTTAATCAATAATGCCGATTTTTAAGATACAAATGCCAGTGTAAAAAAAACCCCAAAATAACATTTTATATGCATTAATGTTTGTTTCTTCAATTCTTTAAAATTAATTCAAAGAATAAACTTAAACTACTACAAATTAACTGAGTGAAAATTAATGTGCAGATAAAACATAAACATAAAATGTATGTTGGATTTTTCTAGTCATAATAAGTTGTCATAAATGCTAACATAAACACTTTAAAACAATTATATTATATAAAACAGATTTTTTTATGTTAGAGTTTGAATTTGAACACAGATACCGTATTCATATTCACTAAATGAAATTGTAGCTTTGCTATCACCAACAGGTCTAATTAAGTTTCCCCTTTTACAGTATTCTGTGCAAATGTGCATAAATTGCTTATAGTCAACAAAACTTCAAGCACCCTTTTGAGATTTCTATAGGCCTCTGTTCCACTGCTTTTGTTAGCTTGGCTCTGAGTAAACAAATGCATATGTGCCACGCCCAACACGTAATGTGTATGTTTGTGTAACAAAAGTTGGAGAATGTCAGCAGAGCTATGACGATTTAGGGTACTTGAACATCTGCAAGGGTTCCAAGATGCCACCCCCACCCACCCATTAGCGAAGTGTATTCAGTCATTTTGCAACCCGCGTATTCCCTTATTTGGAGTAGCGAAGGTCTGCTTGTGTCTATCTCCAGCGCACATTGGACAAGAGGCGGGGGTACACCATGGGCATGTCGCCAATCCATCGCAGAGCGAAGTGTATTGTTATTTTAAAATCCAGATTGACACTTTCGTGCGAAACTTTCTGTTGTTGGCACAGTCGATCATTGTTAATGCAGCAGTTAACTTCATTGACAGATTTTTAAAAATCTTCACCATTTCTCACATTTACCATTGAAGATACGTGTTTTTAGACTATCAACTGTGTTTGAATAAACAACATGCCTATAACAACTCATCAAATGAGGCCACAAAATATAAAACAAATAATCAGTTTTATAAGCTCATATAAAACTATGAATGCTGAGAAACTGTGTTATGTGCAAAAAAAAATTTAATTGACCAGCACTTCATAAAAATATTCCACAATTTAATCAACCCAGTTTTTTTGTAATAAAATAATAATAAATAAATAAATTTTCCTTGTAAAGGTTAAAAAATAATAATTAAAATTTTCTCTTTAACATAAGACACCAACAAAGAAATTTATGTTAAACAATACAAAACAAATGTTAATGTATTTTATTTAAAAAAAAATGCACTGCATTGATTAATAGAACAGTGTGCCAAACTTAACTTTTCATGTGTGAACCCAAATAAAAAATATTTATATTTCTGTTAAAGTGCTGTACTTTTATCTGATCAGGTTATTCTTCGGTTCGCTCGGTAAGCGCGGATGGTTTCCATGTTAAGTCAATGCAAAGACGCGTTTGCGCGCGTCTGAGGCTTCAGCGAGCGCGGTTAGCGCGAGTTGAGCGGCGCGGTTGCCGCGATAGGCGCGTATTGAGCCGCATGAATGGGTGAAACGCGTGCCGTGAGCGCGGGCAGGAGGCGGACCGGCCGTACACGGGTGAACCGCGCGCGTATCGCTCGAGTTCAGAAAATTGAAACTTTGGCGGATTTTCCGCGCCGCGCTGACCATTCAGGAGCTTGCTGTAGTTGTGACGTGTGCAGCTCGGAGACCGTCTGAAATTAAAACAGTGATGGACTGTCATTAAAACTTTGCGTTTAATCAGTCTGCCAGAGCTCTCTGATCATCTTCATGATATTAAAGTTATAAATAATAGTTTAAAAGAATACAGTTATTTATTATTTTAATAATAAAAGACTAAATAAAAGTATCTTGCTTGGAAGTAATTATAATATATATAAATATTATAATTTGATTATATATATATATATATCATGTGCTCATTATTTTATTTCAGCCCTCCATTTTCAAGCAAGATATTTTTTATACCAGCAAATGTTGGGATCTTTTAAAATATGTTCTTTAAAAAAAGTAATAAAGTAGATTTATTTTTATGAGTGTAATTAAATGTTTACTTTATATCTGTACTATCACAAAAAGTGCTTTCATATGTTTAAGGTACATAAAATATCATTTCATTGCTACAAACTGAATGTTTATTCCAAACATTTGTACATTTATTTTAATGATTGTACTGTAAATACACCTACAATAAAGCTTTGCTATGTGTGATTGGACTGGTGCTGTGTAATGAGAAAGAAGCTTTGAGACATGGGTTTTATTTGGAGGTTGACTCCATTTATTATTTGAAAACAAGAACATTTCATGAATCATGGAAATCACGAGAGTTCGAAACAAGGCTTTAATGAAACCATCAGCTGGGCTCTAGAGAAACCCTTTAATATATTCGTCCAGTGCTTCCAGGCAGAGCAGGACCTCCAAAGAGACTCTTCTCCTCACAACCTTCAGGAATAGACCTCCATTTATCAGTGAGGAGCACAGCCATTAACTCCTCCACCAAACAACCTTCAGTATTGGACCTCCATTCATCAGTGAAGAGTCCAGCCATAAACTGCTCCACCAAACAGTTCCAGACTGCAGTCCCAGCATCCGAGATGATCTTGGAATCTCAGTAAATACCAGCAATGAAGATGCTGCTGATGACCAGGTTGGAGTCTCCACCGTCAATCTGAAAGAAGGAGAGAAGACAGAACAGAACTTTAGTTGCAGAACTGATTGCAGATCCATGATGGCAAATGTGTTTGTACTACACTGGTGTCTTCAACATCATCATTACTATTTAATCTTTAAAACTTTACCTGTATTTAGCATATGCTCTGATTTACTTGTTTCACCATCAGTATTACATTCAATCCACTGTTTAACAAGTTTTATTATTCAAACTCTAGCAATTAAAAAACCCTGACATTTACACATGCAGTGTTTTAACTACTACAGTGAAGTATTTTACCATCATGACATTTTTTGGTAATTCTGATGTTGCTGTGGAATATATATTCCCCACAAGTACAACTATAAGTTATATTTTACTTTAATATATGAGTATACTGTAAAAAAAAAGTAAAGTAAACCACTGTTAAACACAGTTTGTTTCACTAGAACCAAGTTAATCTATAGTTCATTTGAGATTACTTAGAAATACAATATTGTACTGTATAAATCTAAATTTTTAAATTAAACAAATACAGTAATTACATTATATGATTACAGCATTTTTAACATGTTGCTTTTATTGTTAAAAAACGAAAGTTATTTATCTTTTTATTAAAGTCCCGTCCGTAAATAAGGTTAGGAGGTTCTTGGTCATTATTTACAGAGAATGTAGCATGAATACTGACCAGAGACAGACGCGCGGGTTCCCTGCTGGAGCTGCCCGTGCAACAGCTTGGGGTTGGATCAGTCGAAGCTCCCGCTGAACGCGACTGGGGTCCAAATTGAAGCTCCTGTAGAAATGTTGGTGCCACACGCCGAGCAGGGTACATCTCTGGAGGATTCTAAGCTCCTGTAGCAACAGCCCCGAACACGCTTGTGATGTTTTGGAGCATTTCAAAGCTTATTGATGCAGAGAGAAACAACAATCCCGTCCGCCATTTCCCAAACCAACGTTGTACCTGTAGCTCCTCCCACTGTTCCGCGCATTCCCATCAACACCTGAATGTCATGCGTGCAAAGATAATTAATCATGTTCATTATTTTATTTCAGCCCTCCATTTTCAAGCAAGATATTATTTATGCCAGAAAATATTGGGATCTTGTAAAATATTATCTTTTAAAAAAGTAATAAAATAGATAAATTTTTATGAGTGTAATTAAATGTTTACTTGATATCTGTACTATCACAAAAAGTGCTTTCATATATTTAAGGTAAATAAAATATAATTTCATCGCTACAAACGGAATTTATTCCAAACATTTTTACATTTATTTTAATGGTATTGCAATGTAAATACACCTACAATAAATACACCTTTGCTATGTGTGATCGGACTGGTGTTGTGTAATGAGAAAGAAGCTTTGAGACATGGGTTTTATTTGGAGGTTGACTCCATTTATTCTTAGAAAACAAGAACATTTCATGAATCATGGAAATCACGAGAGTTCGAAACAAGGCTTTAATGAAACCATCAGCTGTGCTCTAGAGAAACCCTTTAATATATTCGTCCAGTGCTTCCAGGCAGAGCAGGACCTCCAAAGAGACTCCTCTTCTCCTCACAACCTTCAGCAATGGACCTCCATTCATCAGTGAGGAGCACAGCCATTAACTTCTCCACCAAACAACCTTCAGTGATGGACCTCCATTCATCAGTGAAGAGTCCAGCCATAAACTGCTCCACCAAACAGTTCCAGACTGCAGTCCCAGCATCCGAGACGATCTTGGAATCTCAGGAAATACCAGCAATGAAGCTGCTGATGATGACCAGGTTGGAGTCTCCACCATCAATCTGAAAGAAGGGGAGAAGACTTTAGAACTTTAGTTGCAGAACTGATTGCAGATCCATGATGGCAAATGTGTTTGTACTACACTGGTGTCTTCAACATCATCATTACTGTTTAAACTTTCTAACTTTACCTGTATTTAGCATTTGCTCTGATTTACTTGTTTCACCATCAGTATTACATTCAATCCACTGTTTAACAAGTATTAGAATTCAAACTCTAGCAATTAAAAAACCCTGATATTTACATATGCAGTGTTTTAACTGTACTACAGAGAAGTATTTTACCATCATGACATTTTTTGGTAATTCTGATGTTGCTGTGGAATATATTTATATACCCACAAGTACAACTATAAGTTATACTTTACTTTAATATATGAGTATACTGTAATAAAAAGTAAAGTAAACCACTGTTAAATAGTTTATCGCTTCACTAGAACCAAGTTAATCTATAGTTCATTTGAGATTACTTAGAAATACAATATTGTACTGTATAAATCTAAATTTTTAAATTAAACAAATACAGTAATTACATTATATGATTACAGCATTTTTAACATGTTGCTTTTATTGTTAAAAACAAAAGTTATTTATCTTTTATTAAAGTCCCGTCTGTTCATAAGACTATCAGTATGTTGTGGGTCTCTGTCATTAATTACACAATATTTCAAGAGACTGACCAGAGACAGACACACGGGTTTCCTGCTGGAGCTGCCCGTGCAACAGGTTAGGAGCTGGGGTTGGATCAGTTGATCAATGCGACTGCAGTCCAAACTGAAGCTCCTGTGGAAATGTTGGTGAACCACACTGAGCAGGGTGCATCTTTGGAGGATTCTAGGGTCCTAGCCACAGCCCCAAACAAGTTTTTGATGTTTTGGAGCATTTAGAACCTTAACAATCACGTCCGTTGTTTTTAATGTCCTCTAATGGATTTGAATATGGTGTTTAGTGTTTGTTATTTAACTCGACAAGGAAATAGAGCAACGAAACGTTGTAAACCGCAAGCTGTGGCTACCGTTGTTAATGGGCCCTGAAAGATTTGGACTTGTTGGAACAATACTTTGATATTAATCGTGTTAATAAAGTATTTATTTTGTGAACGCGTAGATCTAACAATTTTCAGTAAAAGCCAAAAGCCCTTATCGACGTTTATTGCCACCTAGTGGCCTTCGGTTATCAGTTCTGCATGCAACTAGTTAGGACCAACCAGAAT
>SRMA01026913.1:31040-48226 GCA_007224835.1 Danionella cerebrum
TAGAATTCAAACTCTAGCAATTAAAAAACCCTGACATTTACACATGCAGTGTTTTAACTACTACAGTGAAGTATTTTACCATCATGACATTTTCTGGTAATTCTGATGTTGCTGTGGAATATATATTCCCCACATGTACAACTATAAGTTATGTTTTACTTTAATATATGAGTATTACTGTAATAAAAAGTAAAGTAAAAAACTGTTAAATACAGTTTGTTTGACTAGAACCAAGTTAATCTATAGTTCATTTGAGATTACTTAGAAATACAATATTGTACTGTATAAATCTAAATTTTTAAATTAAACAAATACAGTAATTACATTATATGATTACAGCATTTTTAACATGTTGCTTTTATTGTTAAAAACGAAAGCTATTTATCTTTTTATTAAAGTCCCGTCCGTTCATAAGGTTAGGAGGTTCTTGGTCATTATTTACAGAGAATGTAGCATGAATACTGACCAGAGACAGACGCGCGGGTTCCCTGCTGGAGCTGCCCGTGCAACAGCTTGGGGTTGGATCAGTCGAAGCTCCCGCTGAACGCGACTGGGGTCCAAATTGAAGCTCCTGTGGAAATGTTGGTGCCACACGCCGAGCAGGGTACATCTCTGGAGGATTCTAAGCTCCTGTAGCAACAGCCCCGAACACGCTTGTGATGTTTTGGAGCATTTCAAAGCTTATTGATGCAGAGAGAAACAACAATCCCGTCCGCCATTTCCCAAACCAACGTTGTACCTGTAGCTCCTCCCACTGTTCCGCGCATTCCCATCAACACCTGAATGTCATGCGTGCATTCAGCGGCTCTGCCGAGAAGGTGCTCGCTGCAGAGCCAAATGGGAGGAGCTAGAGCTCTAGCTCCCCCTCGCTGGATCTAGTGGGCGGGGCTTATACGTCATAGGTCCAGACGCAGGTAGACATTCTGCTAATTTAAGTTAATAGAAACAAATTAATCCAGTGCAACGCTTGAAGGACACGAATACGTGATTATTAAAATACATCTTTTTACAAATGTTGTTGGAATTCCACACTAATCTGTTTTTCCTCTAGTTTGGGAAGTTACATTGCCATATATATATATCATAATGCATAGCCTGCATATCTGGTATATCGCATGAAGGTTGAGTCTATCTAAAATTACAGCCAATAATACATTTAAATTTACAATATAATATTAAAAATAAAAAATACAACCAGCCTCTTGGAAATCATACATTCACATTTACATACAAAAATGGGCAGATTACATAAATTAGTCAAACGGTATTTTTATTATTATTATTATTATCTATTACATTAATTAATCAGATTATTCAGATTAGTTCACAAATAACCCACAGATTAATGTGGTGGACAAAAATTAAAGCAGGATGCACAGATAGTAAGCTTTCACATTGCCTACTTATCAAATATTTACATAAGTATTCACAGTGGGACATGGAATTGTACACATTGTATGACAATAAAGCATTATTTAAAAAGTATTTACGTAATTTCATAATTTCACAGAAACGATACTATGCTTAAAATCATCAATCATAATCATTACCAATATTAGACAAAAATATTATCTATGCCAGCATCTTGCGCATCAACACAAGCATTTACTTCCAATATGATTGAACTCGCATTAACATTAACAGCCACTTGGTGGCGCTTGATAGCGCGTCAAGCCCCGCCCACTAGATCCAGCGAGGGGAAGCTAGAGCTCTAGCTCCTCCCATTTGGCTCTGCAGCGAGCACCACTTGGAGGAAAATGGCGGACGGGATTGTTAAGTTTCTATTTGCATCACTAAGCTTTGAAATGCTCCAAAACATCAAAAACGTGTTCGGGGCTGTTGCTGTAGGAGCATAGAATCCTCCAGAGATGTACCTGCTCGGCGTGGTTCACCAACATTTCCACAGGAGCTTCAGTTTGGACCGCAGTCGCGTTCAGCGGGAGCTTTGACTGATCCAACCCCATCTCCTAACCTGTTGTACGGGCAGCTCCAGCGGGAAACCCGCGCTTCTGTCTCTGGTCAGTATTCATGATAAATTCTGTGTAAATAATGAAACGGACGGGACTTTAATAAAAAGATAAATAACTTTCGTTTTTAACAATTAAAGCAACATGTTAAAAATGCTGTAATCATATAATGTAATTACTGTATTTGTTTAATATTAAAAATGTAGATTTATACAGTACAATATTGTATTTCTAAGTAATCTCAAATGAACTATAGATTAACTTGGTTCTAGTGAAGCGATAAACTGTGTTTAACAGTGGTTTACTTTAGTTTTTACTACAGTATACACATATATTAAAGTAAAATATAACTTATAGTTTTACTTGTGGTGAATATATATTCCACAGCAACAGAGTTTGAATTCTAATACTTGTTAAACAGTGGATTGAATGTAATACTGATGGTGAAACAAGTAAATCAGAGCAAATGCTAAATACAGGTAAAGTTAGAAAGTTTAAACAGTAATGATGATGTTGAAGACACCAGTGTAGTACAAACACATTTGCCATCATGGATCTGCAATCAGTTCTGCAACTAAAGTTCTGTTCTGTCTTCTCTCCTTCTTTCAGATTGACGGAACGTTGGTATTTCTGGTGTTTTAATGGTAATGCTGGTATTTCCTGAGATTCCAAGATCGTCTCGGATGCTGGGACTGCAGTCTGGAACTGTTTGGTGGAGCCGTTTATGGCTGTGCTCTTCACTGATGAATGGAGGTCCATTACTGAAGGTTGTGAGAAGAGGAGTCTCTTTGGAGGTCCTGCTCTGCCTGGAAGCACTGGACGAATATATTAAAGGGTTTCTCTAGAGCCCAGCTGATGGTTTCATTAAAGCCTTGTTTCGAACTCTCGTGATTTCCATGATTCATGAAATGTTCTTGTTTTCAAAGAATAAATGGAGTCAACCTCCAAATAAAACCCATGTCTCAAAGCTTCTTTCTCATTACACAACACCAGTCCGATCACACATAGCAAAGGTGTATTTATTGTTGGTGTATTTACAGTACAATATCTAAAAATAAATGTCCAAATGTTTTGAATAAATTCTGTTTGTAGCGATGAAATGATATTTTATTTACCTTAAATATATGAAAGCACTTTTTGTGATAGTACAGATATCAAGTAAACATTTAATTACACTCATAAAATTTTTATTATCTATTTTATTACTTTTTTAAAAGATCATATTTTACAAGATCCCAATATTTTCTGCCATAAATAATATCTTGCTTGAAAATGGAGGGCTGAAATAAAATAATGAACATGATTAATTATCTTTAGATTTAAACCTAGTTTTGATAATTATGAATATATATATATATATATATATATATATATATATATATATATATATATATATATAAAATTTCTTCCAAGCAAACGCGTCTTTGCATTGACTTAATATGGAAACCACCTGCGCTTACCGCGCGACCATGTTCGATGTGAATGTACCTTTATGGTTTCGTACATTTTATGTTTAACAACATTATTAACTACTTCTATTACTGGGATAAAGTAAATGTCAGTGCACTAGCTAATAATTTAAGTGACATATTTTGAAACATTTACACTTTTCCATTTACCGTTATAACATAATTTATAAAAAAAAAAAAAAAACCCTGTCCTGTGAAAAGTAGCCATAAAGATCGTGCTCACATTGGCACCTTTACAAAAGGAAAAACAGAAAAGACAATGTGTTTCGTGTTGGTATACATTGCGTTTTTGGATACAAAAGAAAAGAAAGAAATATACATTTAAACCCTTATGATTAAGATCCATTCAAAATATAATGAATGCTAACGGTGTTTATTTTGTGGAGTACTAATAACACCCATTATTTTCACCTTTACAAAAATAGACATTAATAACGCAGCATGGTTTTTAAACGTGATAACTGACGAATAAAGAGAGTCCCTTCTGGTTTCTGAGTCGCGGCCGTCATCGGGCTAAGCATGTAATAACACACTTCATGAGGTCTGTGCAGCGGACTGTGTAATAAACAGAAAGATTTCAAATCTAACACAATAAAATACTCTACATTACTAGAGAGAAATAAAGACAGACTACAGAAAGATGGTGCAGAGAGAGGCTATTTAAAAGGAAGTGACCCGCCATAAAAAAAGTTCCCCTAATATAATTATTTACTGGGCAGGTCACTGATGTGGGTTACACAATCAAAATGTAATTGAAGGCAATTGATGTTTATTTTTGAAGCAGTAACCAATAATACCCATTGATCACACATTGACAAAGAATTAAAAAAAAAGCCGTTCCACTGTTCCATTATTAGCATTAGTACGCCATCTTGTGATGTCCATTCAATTTTATTTGTTTACTACAAAATACACACTTACATTTTCTCAAATTGCATTTTCATAGAATTTTTTGGTAAAATATATTTTTGCCACTTTGTGCCTCTCAACAATTGCCAAATCTACTCTGTGAATCTGTTAATCGCCATTGGTCACCATGACTGAACATTATTTTTAGATTTAAAACCTAACAATTACAATCTATAGGAGAACCTACAAAAGTACACAGTGTTGGAATACAATTTAAGCTCTCTAATTTTAAGCTCTCTAAATTACTTTAAAACAACTCACAATTATCCAAAAACAATTATGGTCTAAAATGTTGTTTATTTTTTCATCTATTTCTTTACTTATATTGAAGGATTATTAATTTTTGTCAATCATTTATCAAGATATAATCATTATAATCAAATCATAGCACTAAATGTATCATCATTTACTCTGTGGAGGATACTCAATAATTAGAAGACAATCACACTCATGTAGCTAAAAGCATATTAATAATATTATAAGTTTACTGCATGTATTCTTTGTCTATTGCAATATTTCAATAAAGGCCCATTGTAGTTCCTCCACTGGTCAGTAACATGTGATGAACATGTCCAAACAATACTAGTGTATATGATGTTGCCTGTTTAACCTTTTTTTCCTTTAAAACAACCATAAACACTATGACCTTTAATATTAAGAGACCACAGAATAGAACCACATGAGTGATAATTACATTATATATGACATTGAATGACTACGACTGATTTGTGTGAAACCTTGAATTCTGAAGATTACCAGCAGCCGGATGAGCTGGTCAGAGAAGCTCCAGCCTCCACAACACACCGTGTTTTCGCTATGTCCTGCAAGTCTCTCATGTAATCCATCAAGTGTGACTGTGGAATGCCGTATCAGACTACAAGCTTCTAGTATCCTTTCTCCTCAAAAGACCATACCCTTTGAAAAGAGTGCAGTGGAGTGTGTGAGATTGAGAGAGAAACAATAATACTTCTGTTTTCTCTGGAAAGGAAAATAAATGTGGTATTTTCCAACAATATATATAATCTCATATTATATCTTACAAATACTAACACAATTAATACATTGGTGTGGTTCTATCTTGTTCTATCTTTTTATGCAATGTATTACATATCCTTATTTTACCTATCCTTTTGGTAATTTGACCGATTAAGTAAGTTGTAGATGTGTTCCAATATGTACTGTTAGCATAGTTTGTACATTTGGCACCCATCAGACATTGCATGGCTGCATTTTGACAACTTCCTCATTATTGCAAAATAATGTTAAATAACTCAAAAGTGATAAAAATAAGTGCCTTATCAATTTCAAAGGCTGTTCCACCTGTGACAACCTGGTAGTGCTATAACCAAGCTTGTATGTTGTGGATGTATTCAGACATGGACCATTAGCATAGTTGGTAAATTTGGGACCAATCAGACATTTCATGGCTGAGTTACAATAACTTCCTGCTTATGGCGAAACTTAAAATTTCGACGACTGGTGTACGTACATCGTTTATCAATGTAATAAAAGCTTCACAATTTAACATCCCACATACCTTAAGATAAGACTTATGGAGTTTAGAGGTGAGCAGATAAAATCTCTAGGAGGAGTTTGTTGTAGTATGAGAGATAAAAAAGTGCCATTTTAAGGGATTTTTTAAAAATAAGCCGCTTCCTGTTGGTTTTGGAAACTCGCTCCAATTGACTTTTTTGTTTGTCTTGATCTGTAACATTAGTGTGGCAAATTTTCAAGCATGTCCTTTAAACACAATCTGAAATAGCAGTAAAAAACACAAGAAAATGCTATATTGCATGCTGCCATTAGGTGGCGCTATAACTGACACTGTATTTCGCTCTATGAAATCCTTCAGACGTGGACTCTTAACACGCTTGACAAATTTTAACCCGATCAGAAATTGCATTGCTGAGTTATTAACCACTTCCTGTTCATAGAAAAAGTTTGACTTTCGAGAACTGCCATTCGCGCATCGTAAAATGAAGTCAAAAAAGCTTCGCAATTTAACATCCCATATGCCTTGAGAGAATACTGAACAACTTTGGAGATGAACAGATGAATTCTCTAGGAGGAGTTCGTTAAAGTACAAAGCCTGAAACTATGCTCAATTTCATACAATAGTAAAAAATAACCAACTTCCTGTCGGTTTTAGAAACTGATTCCAATTGACTTTTTTGTTGGTCTTGATCCCTTACATAAGTGTAGTGATTTTCAAACATGTACTTGCAACACAGCCTGAAATACAAGTATAAAACAACAGAAAGTGGTCTATTACATGCTGCCACTAGGTGGCGTTATAACTGACACTGTATATCGCTATTTGGATTTGTTAAGATATGGACTCTTAACATACGTAGCGATTTTGAGCTGGATTGGACATTGCTTGGCCGAGTTATAACAACTTCCTGTTTACGACAAAATTTCGACTTTGGATGACCGCTGTGCGCACATAGTTTATCGAAGTCAAAAAAAGCTTCGCAATTTAACATCCCATATGCCTTAAGATAGTGCTGAACGAGTTTTGAGACGAACAGATGAAATCTCTGGGAGGAGTTCGTTAAAGTACGACGTGAGCAAAAATGGCCATTTTTAGAGGTTTTTGCGAAATAGCTGACTTCCTGTCGATTTTGGAAATGAGATCCCATTTAGTTATATTTAAGTTTTAGTACCCTACACATGCGTGGCGAATTTCATTCACCTACGACAAACTCATAGCGCATCATAAGCTACAACGCGTTAGGTGGCGCTGTAGAGTCATTTTACCACACCCGCTTTTCGAACCACAAATAGACGTAAATTTACGCAGGTTCTGATGTGTGTGCAAAATTTGGTGACTTTTTACGCATGTTTAGGCCCTCAAAAGTGCCCGCAAAAACACGTTACAAAAATAAGAATAATAATAATCCTAACAGAAACAATAGGGTTCTTGCACCTCCGGTGCTCGAGCCCGTTGGGCCCGAGCTCCTTCGGTGCTCGAGCCCTAATAATAATAATTAAAGCTGCAAGCAGCGATCAAGGGCTCGAGCACCTACGTCGCCATCGCCTCTCAGGTGGCCAAATCGTTACAATGCGCTCTACGACTGATCCTTAGTTTTAAATGCTGTTCCACCTGTGATCACTTGGTGGCGCAATAACTGATGATTGGGTAAAGTTCATTTTTACAGCTTTAAGAGTCAAAAATAGAATTAAAATGAAAACATACACCAAAGTGTTTCTTTCTCACTGCATTCATTATCTTATGCTGATACTAAAATTATCTTTATTTGTTTCTTACATTTTGAAATGTTGCCAGATTATCCAAGAATTGTTAGATTATCACCCTTCAAATATCTAGTTTCATAACTGTGTATTTCCCTGGGATATTATTTTTGATGAACTAAAACGAGTGGTAAACCAACAATTATTACCCATAAATAATAGTAAAGCACACCTGATATTAACTGTTAACCAGATGATCATCGTAAGAGCTAGTTTGATATAAGCATTGCAGCATCAATCTGTAGCTCTGTTCTGAACAATCTGCAGCTTTCTAAGCTGTTTTATTTGTCGCAGTCCAAACAACTGAACAATACTCCATGCATTCATTTTTTTAAAGTAAGAGGTAAAAGAAAGAGCATTTTCTGGATACTGCAGTACCATTTGGCATGTCCTTGGTAATGCAGTCGATATGTTGTTACCATCCCTGCACATTATAGTGTTTAGAAACACACTGATAAAAACCTTGTATGGAGCTGCTGGTGTATACTTTGAAACAGGGTTGGAACCAGTACATGACACTGGCCTTATATAAACAGGGACAGAAACATTATTCCATTGTGGAAATGATAGAACAATGATGGAACTGAGTCACTCTGAATAAAACTAAATGTTTACCTGCCTTTCCTTTGCATTATTGGCACCTTGTTATACTGATATATTGTTATGCTGAAATAATGGACTTTATGTTATTGTTATCACTGGTTGAGCATGATCAGAATGTGCACATCTAACATGAATTTAGGTTCAATGGACATTTTAAACATGATAAAATTGTATTAGGTTGTCAAATTCTGATCACGTGGAACTGATATTCACAATAAAAATCACATAGATCCATAAACTAGATTTACAGGCAAAACAAGCTGTTTCAGTTTCATTGTCTATTAGGCCCTTTATGCTTCATCACAATTATTGTGTGGTATTTATCCTATAAGTTACACACAAACCCTCAAAATAGGCATTGTGATTTCATTACAGTCTTTCTGCTTTGCTTTTTTTGCACATGGACTAAAAAGCAGCACCAGGGAGTTTATTACAAATGAATGCAAACATTTCACAAACAAATATCTTTTAAGTAGTAAGTCTAATGCAAATAAAATATAAACATCTAAAGCTTTTTACATTATATCACATCAACACATTTTTACTTTGTTTTATCCTTCTTTTTACGTTAAATGTTAATTATTCTAATGATTACGCAAATAAAATATGAACATCTGAAGTTTGTATAATGCTGTACATTTGCTGTAATGCTATACAATATTCACTGCTGTAAGCAACTTGCATTGGACGATTGCATTCTTTTAAACTTATATTTATAATTAAACAATGTGTTACAAGTATATTTGACATCTACGCGGCATATAAGCAAAATAAAAATGAAAACGTCTTCACGAGTAAACATTTTATATGAACTCCATTGGCTTAGTCTGTGCAATCACGTGATTGAATGCGCGTTCACGTAGAGGGGAGCCGAAACTGCAGTCATAGAGGCAGTGGGTCTCAGCGAAGCACGGGAGATCAACTACTTTCAAACTCTCAGAGAGAGAGCGAGAGAGATGACAGCACCGAACTGGACGATCGCGAACGAGACACAGTCACTGTGCGCTAGTAGCGGTTGGCCACAAACTCGGAGAGAGAGTGAAACCGGAGCAGACGCGCATGTTAAATAGTCCGTCCCCGGACTCTGACGGGGAGTCAAATCACTCTCAACACGCGAAACGTCAATCACTCTCAACATGCACGCACATAAAAATAGTATAAACATAAATACAATATAAGCTCTTAAGCCCGAGAGTCCCAGGTACCGGGGACTTGCCCCCTTGTGCATTACATTTTCGCTCATAGCTCATTAACCCTGAGAATGACCCCACACATATCACATACCGTTGTGCTCAGCGGAAACTCCTCTAAAAATCTAATTCAATTTCATATCCGTTAACCACAGCTATAAGGCCATGCAAATAACAACAACATGTCCGGAGTATAATTCATGACCAAGTTTTTGCTCTGCCAGACTGCCACTGTTTCCCATTTTACAGCCATTCTCTTAAAGCCACAGTGACAGAACCCTACAGCCATTTTGAGGGTTTTTTGCAAAATAATTAACTTCCTTTTGATTTTGGAAAATCGCTGCAATTGACTTTTTTGTTTGTCTTGATCTGCAACATAAGTGTGGCAATTTTCAAGCATGTCCTTTAAACACAGTCCGAAATAGCAGTAAAAAACAGAAAAAAATGCTATATTGCATGCTACCATTAGGTGGCGCTATAACTGACACTGTATTTCGCTCTATGAAATCCTTCAGACGTGAACTCTTAACACGCCTGACAAATTTTAACCCGATCAGAAATTGCATTGCTGAGTTATTAACCACTTCCTGTTCATATAAAAGTTTGACTTTCGAGGACTGCCATTCGCGCATCGTAAAATGAAGTCCAAAAAGCTTAGCAATTTAACATCCCATATTCCTTGAGAGAATACTGAACAACTTTGGAGATGAACAGATGAATTCTCTAAGAGGAGTTCGTTAAAGTACAAAGCCTGAAACTATGCTCAATTTCATACAATAATAAAAAATAACCGACTTCCTGTCGGTTTTGGAAACTGATTCCTATTGACTTTTTTGTTGGTCCTGATTCCTTTCATAAGTGTACTGATTTTCAAACATGTACTTGGATTACAGCCAGAAATATAAGTATAAAACAACAGAAAATGGTCTATTACATGCTGCCATTAGGTGGCGCTATAACTGACACTGTATTTCGCTCTATGAAATCCTTCAGACATGGACTCTTAACATGCATGACGAATTTTAACCTGATCAGACATTGCATTGCTGAGTTATTAACCCCTTCCTGTTCAAAGAAAAAGACCAACTTTCGAGGACTGTCATTCGCGGATCGTAAAATGAATTCAAAAAAGCTTCGCAATTTAACATCCCATATGCCTTGAGAGAATACTGAACAAATTGGAGATGAACAGATGAATTCTCTAGGAGGAGTTCGTTAAAGTACAAAGCCTGAAACTATGCTAAATTTCATACATTAATAAAAAAATAACCGACTTACTGTCGGTTTTGGAAACGGATTCCTATTGACTTTTTTGTTGGTCCTGATCCCTTACATAAGTGTAGTGATTTTCAAACATGTACTCGCAATACAGCTTGAAATATAAGTATAAAACAACAGAAAATGGTCTATTACATGCTGCCATTAGGTGGCGCTATAACTGACACTGTATATCGCTTTTTGGATTTGTTAAGATATGGACTCTTAACATACATAGCGAATTTGAACTGGATCAGACATTGCTTGGCCGAGTTATAACAACTTCCTGTTTACGACAAAATTTCGACTTTGGATGACCGCTGTGCGCACATAGTTTATCGAAGTCAAAAAAGCTTCGCAATTTAACATCCCATATGCCTTAAGATAGTGCTGAACGAGTTTTGAGACGAACAGATGAAATCTCTAGGAGGAGTTCGTTAAAGTATGACGTGAGCAAAAATGGCCATTTTTAGAGGTTTTTGGGAAATAGCTGACTTCCTGTCGATTTTGGAAATGAGGTCCCATTTACTTATATTTAAGTTTTAGTACCCTACACATGCGTGGCGAATTTCATTCGCCTACGACAAACTCATAGCGCATCATAAGCTACAACGCGTTAGGTGGCGCTGTAGAGTCATTTTACGACACCCGCTTTTCGAAACACAATTAGACGTAAATTTTCGCAGGTTCTGATGTGTGTGCAAAATTTGGTGACTTTTCACGCATGTTTAGGCCCTCAAAAGTGCCCGCAAAAACACGTTAGAAGAAAAAAAATAATAATTAAAGCTGCAAGCAGCGATCAAGGGCTCGAGCACCTACGTCGCCAACGCCTCTCGGTGGCCGAGTCATTACAATGCGCTCTACGACCGGTCCTTAGTTAGAAGACGTTTTTAAGTGAGATCTGTTCAAATTACCTAATCATACAGACAACTCAAATAAAAAAAAATCTCAAAGTATCATGACCCCCAGGCAGCGCTAACGAGTCTAAATATTTACGAGTTGAAATATTTTTTAGGACTATTTTGGCCAATATTCTGGTAACCTATGTCAAAATTGGTAAAAATGCTTTTTTAAATACTGTTTCAACCTGTGATCACTTGGTGGCGCTATAACCGATGATTAATGTTGTAGATGTGTTCAGACAGGGACTTTTAGTATAGTTGGTACCTTTAGGATCGATCAGACATTGTATGGCTGAGTTATAATAACTTCCTGTTTATGGCGAATCGTCAAATTTCAATGAGTGGTGTATGTACATTGTTTATAAAAGTAATAAAAGCTTTGCAATTTAACATCCCATATACCTTAAGAGAAGATTACTGGAGTTTGAAGGTGAGTAGATAAAATCTCTAGGAGGAGTTCGTTAAAGTATGAGACATGAAAAAGTGCCATTTTAAGGGTTTTTTGCTAAATAATTAACTTCCTGTTGAATTTAGAAACTCGCTCCAGTTGACTTTTTTGTTTGTCTTGATCTGTAACATGAGTGTGGCAATTTTCAAGCATGACCTTTAAACACAGTCTGAAATAGCAGTAAAAAACAGCACAAAATACTATATTGCATGCTGCCATTAGGTGGCGCTATAACTGACACTGTATATTGCTCTATGAAATCCTTCAGACATGGACTCTTAACAAGCATGACGAATTTTAACCCGATCAGACATTGCATTGCTGAGTTATTAACCACTTCCTGTTCATGGAAAAAGTTCAACTTTCGAGGACTGCCATTCCCGCATCATAAAATGAAGTTAAAAAAGCTTCGCAATTTAACATCCCATATGCCTTGAGAGAATACTGAACAACTTTGAAGATGAACAGATGAATTCTCTAGGAGGAGTTCGTTAAAGTACAAAGCCTGAAACTATGCTCAATTTCATACAATAGTAAAAAAATAACCGACTTCCTGTCGGTTTTCGAAACTGAATCCTATTGACTTTTTTGTTGGTCCTGATCCCTTACATAAGTGTACTGATTTCCAAACATGTACTCGCAATACAGCCTGAAATACAAGTATAAAACAACAGAAAAGGGTCTATTACATGTTGCCACTAGGTGGCGCTATAACTGACACTGTATATCGCTATTTGCATTTGTTAAGATATTCACTCTTAACCTACATGGCGAATTTGAACTGGATCGGACATTGCTTGGCCGAGTTATAACAACTTCCTGTTTACGACAAAATTTCGACTTTGGATGACCGCTGTGCGCACATAGTTTATCGAAGTCAAAAAAGCTTCGCAATTTAACATCCCATATGCCTTAAGATAGTGCTGAACGAGTTTTGCGACGAACAGATGAAATCTCTAGGAGGAGTTCGTTAAAGTACGACGTGAGCAAAAATGGCCATTTTTAGAGGGTTTTGGGAAATAGCTGACTTCCTGTCGATTTTGGAAATGAGATCCTATTTACTTATATTTAAGTTTTAGTACCCTACACATGCGTGGCGAATTTCATTCGCCTACGACAAACTCATAGCGCATCATAAGCTACAACGCGTTAGGTGGCGCTGTAGAGTCATTTTACCACACCCGCTTTTCGAAACACAATTAGACGTAAATTTTCGCAGGTTCTGGTGTGTGTGCAAAATTTGGTGACTTTTTACGCATGTTTAGGCCCTCAAAAGTGCCCGCAAAAACACGTTAGAAAAATAATAATAATAATAATAATAATAATAATCCTAACAGAAACAATAGGGTTCTTGCACCTACGGTGCTCGAGCCCGTTGGGCCCGAGCTCCTTCGGTGCTCGAGCCCTAATTAAAGCTGCAAGCAGCGATCAAGGGCTCGAGCACCTACGTCGCCATCGCCTCTCAGTAGCCAAATCGTTACAATGCGCTCTACGACTGATCCTTAGTTTTAAATGCTGTTCCACCTGTGATCACTTGGTGGTGCAATAACTGATGATTGGGTAAAGTTCATTTTTACAGCTTTAAGAGTCAAAAATAGAATTAAAATGAAAACATACACCAAAGTGTTTCTTTCTCACTGCATTCATTATCTTATGCTGATACTAAAATTATCTTTATTTGTTTCTTACATTTTGAAATGTTGCCAGATTATCCAAGAGTTGTTAGATTATCACCCTTCAAATATCTAGTTTCATAACTGTGTATTTCCCTGGGATATTATTTTTGATGAACTAAAACGAGTGGTAAACCAACAATTAATACCCATAAATAATAGTAAAGCACACCTGATATTAACTGTTAACCAGATGATCATCGTGAGAGCTAGCTTGATATAAGCATTGCAGCATCAATCTGTAGCTCTGTTCTGAACAATCTGCAGCTTTCTAAGCTGTTTTATTTGTCGCAGTCCAAACAACTGAACAATACTCCATGCATTCATTTTTTTAAAGTAAGAGGTAAAAGAAAGAGCATTTTCTGGATACTGCAGTACCATTTGGCATGTCCTTGGTAATGCAGTCGATATGTTGTTACCATCCCTGCACATTATAGTGTTTAGAAACACACTGATAAAAACCTTGTATGGAGCTGCTGGTGTATACTTTGAAACAGGGTTGGAACCAGTACATGACACTGCCACTATATAAACAGGGACAGAAACATTATTCCATTGTGGAAATGATAGAACAATGATGGAACGGAGTCACTCTGAATAAAACTAAATGTTTACCTGCTTTTCCTTTGCATTATTGGCACCTTGTTATACTGATATATTGTTATGCTGAAATAATGGACTTTATGGTTTTGTTATCACTGGTTGATCATGATCAGAATGTGCACATCTAACATGAATTTAGGTTCAATGGACATTTTAAACATGACAAAATTGTATTATGTTGTCAAATTCTAAAAATCAAATAAAAATCAAATAGATCCATAAATAGATTTACAGGGCAAAACAAGCTGTTTCAGTTTCATTGTCTATTAGGCCCTTTATGCTTCATCACAATTATTGTGTGGTATTTATCCTATAAGTTACACACAAACCCTCAAAATAGGCATTGTGATTTCATTACAGTCTTTCTGCTTTGCTTTTTTTGCACATGGACTAAAAAGCAGCACCAGGGAGTTTATTACAAATGAATGCAAACATTTCACAAACAAATATCTTTTAAGTAGTAAGTCTAATGCAAATAAAATATAAACATCTAAAGCTTTTTACATTATATCACATCAACACATTTTTACTTTGTTTTATCCTTTTTTTACGTTAAATGTTAATTATTCTAATGATTACGCAAATAAAATATGAACATCTGAAGTTTGTATAATGCTGCACATTTGCTGTAATGCTGTACAATATTCACTGCTGTAAGCAACTTGCATTGGACGATTGCATTCTTTTAAACTTATATTTATAATTAAACAATGTGTTACAAGTATATTTGACATCTACGCTGCATATAAGCAAAATAAAAATGAAAACGTCTTCACGAGTAAACATTTTATATGAACTCCATTGGCTTAGTCTGTGCAATCACGTGATTGAATGCGCGTTCACGTAGAGCGGAGCCGAAACTGCAGTCATAGAGGCAGTGGGTCTCAGCGAAGCACGGGAGATCAACTACTTTCAAACTCTCAGAGAGAGAGCGAGAGAGATGACAGCACCTCTGAGAGCGAGAGAGATGACAGCACCGAACTGGACGATCGCGAACGAGACACAGTCACTGTGCGCTAGAAGCGGTTGGCCACAAACTCGGAGAGAGAGTGAAACCGGAGCAGACGCGCATGTTAAATAGTCCGTCCCCGGACTCTGACGGGGAGTCAAATCACTCTCAACACGCGAAACGCCAATCACTCTCAACATGCACGCACATAAAAATAGTATAAACATAAATACAATATAAGCTCTTAAGCCCGAAAGTCCCAGGTACCGGGGACTTGCCCCCTTGTGCATTACATTTTCGCTCATAGCTCATTAACCCTGAGAATGACCCCCCACATATCACATACCGTTGTGCTCAGCGGAAACTCCTCTAAAAATCTAATTCAATTTCATATCCGTTAACCACAGCTATAAGGCCATGCAAATAAACAACAACATGTCCGAGTATAATTCATGACCAAGTTTTTGCTCTGCCAGACTGCCACTGTTTCCCATTTTACAGCCATTCTCTTAAAGTCACAGTGACAGAACCCTACAGCCATTTTGAGGGTTTTTTGCAAAATAATTAACTTCCTTTTGATTTTGGAAAATCGCTGTAATTGACTTTTTTGTTTGTCTTGATCTGCAACATAAGTGTGGCAATTTTCAAGCATGTCCTTTAAACACAGTCCGAAATAGCAGTAACAAACAGAAGAAAATGCTATATTGCATGCTACCATTAGGTGGCGCTATAACTGACACTGTATTTCGCTCTATGAAATCCTTCAGACGTGGACTCTTAACACGCTCGACAAATTTTAACCCGATCAGAAATTGCATTGCTGAGTTATTAACCACTTCCTGTTCAAAGAAAAAGTTTGACTTTCGAGGACTGCCATTCGCGCATCGTAAAATGAAGTCAAAAAAGCTTCGTAATTTAACATCCCATATGCCTTGAGAGAATACTGAACAACTTTGGAGATGAACAGATGAATTCTCTAGGAGGAGTTCGCTAAAGTACAAACCCTGAAACTATGCTCAATTACATAAAATAATAAAAAATAACCGACTTCCTG
Source organism: Danionella cerebrum (assembly GCA_007224835.1). Lineage (NCBI taxonomy): Eukaryota > Metazoa > Chordata > Actinopteri > Cypriniformes > Danionidae > Danionella > Danionella cerebrum. The sequence goes on from SRMA01026913.1 coordinate 47,320, forward strand.
TCGGTTTTGGAAACTGATTCCTATTGACTTTTTTTTTTGTCCTGATGCCCTACATACGTGTACTGATTTTCAAACATGTACTCGCAATACAGCCTGAAATACAAGTATAAAACAACAGAAAAGGGTCTATTACATGTTGGCACCAGGTGGCGCTATAACTGTCACTGTATATCGCTATTTGGATTTGTTAAGATATGGACTCTTAACATACATAGCGAATTTGAACTGGATCGGACATTGCTTGGCCGAGTTATAACAACTTCCTGTTTACGACAAAATTTCGACTTTGGATGACCGCTGTGCGCACATAGTTTATCGGAGTCAAAAAAGCTTCGCAATTTAACATCCCATATGCCTTAAGATAGTGCTGAACGAGTTTTGAGACGAACAGATGAAATCTCTAGGAGGAGTTCGTTAAAGTACGACGTGAGCAAAAATGGCCATTTTAGAGGTTTTTGCGAAATAGCTGACTTACTGTCGATTTTGGAAATAAGATCCCATTTACTTATATTTAAGTTTAGGTACCCTACACATGCGTGGCGAATTTCATTTGCCTACGACAAACTCACAGCGCATCATAAGCTACAACGCGTTAGGTGGCGCTGTAGAGTCATTTTACCACACCCGCTTTTCGAACCACAAATAGACGTGAATTTACGCAGGTTCTGATGTGTGTGCAAAATTTGGTGACTTTTTACGCATGTTTAGGCCCTCAAAAGTGCCCGCAAAAACACGTTAGAAGAAAAAAAATAATAATTAAAGCTGCAAGCAGCGATCAAGGGCTCGAGCACCTACGTCGCCATCGCCTCTCAGTGGCCAAATCGTTACAATGCGCTCTACGACTGATCCTTAGTTTTAAATGCTGTTCCACCTGTGATCACTTGGTGGCGGAATAACTGATGATTGG